>OU426988.1:38954048-39179456 GCA_911387755.1 Chrysotoxum bicinctum
AAACCATTATCACTGGTCTCAGAACCAGCGAAGCCACTGCCGTCAACATTAAACTTGGAAGAGATGAAACCCTTATCATCATCAGTGTCTATTTCAAGTGCCAATCCAGCATGAGAAATTTTCACAATGACCTCCAAATTCTCAACGGTGTCCTCGATAGAAGCACATATGGACTCATCGGCGGTGATTTCTACTACGATACTACGATTTCACCTGAGGGCAAGGCGATTGTTGACTGGCTGGACGCCAACAACGACCAGCACTCGTTAGTGGTTGTTTCACAACACAAACCCACCTTTCCCAGAACACCATCAACGCTGGACTTCTTCCTGGCTTCCTCGAACCTAGTGCACACTCTTCCGGAAATCCGGAATTATGTCTGTACATTATTGCATAGTGACTCGGACCATGAAGCTGTTCAACTATCGATTAATCTCAACCAACCCATACTCCTTACAACAGAAGCTCCTGAGAATTTCATTAATTTCAGACGGCTGGATATTGATAGACTTCGAAGAGATATAGAAGACAGCTTAACTCTCCCACCTTCAGACAAGAATCTTCTGGATATCGAAATCGATGCAGCAATTGTCAACTTTGAGCATGCCGTATCTGATGCCCTGGACAAGCAAAAACAGTCTAAAACATCAAGGGATAGGTACCAGCACCTTCCCGAGTACGTTCAAAATCTGTATGCTCACAGACAACGTCTAAGGAAACGTCTCCAGGGGATCCATCATCCGTCAACATCATGTTCCGGAACTCCATTCAATACCACAATAATATCCAATACCAGAAAAGATTACTAGCAATCAAGCCAGGACCAGATGCTTTCAAAA
This sequence comes from Chrysotoxum bicinctum, assembly GCA_911387755.1. Lineage (NCBI taxonomy): Eukaryota > Metazoa > Arthropoda > Insecta > Diptera > Syrphidae > Chrysotoxum > Chrysotoxum bicinctum. The sequence goes on from OU426988.1 coordinate 38,954,888, forward strand.
ACATCAATAGGATCATTGGAAAACAGCCACAACTACCGGAAACCATCATCAGCAATGATACTGAAGCTACCTCGGCCCAACACAAGGTGGAAGCGTTCGCCGACTACTTCGAAGGAAACTTCACACCGAGCCCACCTACTGACCCAACTTTCTTACGAGAAGTTGAGGCAACAGTTCAACAAACACTGCAACCAAATCCGGATAAAATAAATTTTAATATTATCAATCCAGCAAATGATCCCACCGATAGTCCACATTTATGCAATCTAGAGGAGGTTGTAGAAATCATCGGCAATTCTAAGCCAAAAAAGTCTGCGGGACCAGATGGTGTCTCCTACTACGTCCTGAAAAGGCTGCCACAGGCGGTAATGATTTTCCTCACAATCATTTTAAACAACTGCATCAACAACTGTTACTTCCCCCAGAAGTGGAAAACAGCGAAGATTGTGCCAATTCCGAAGAAAGGTGCCTCCAAATTAGTTTCCAACTACAGGCCAATATCACTTCTCAACAAAATCAGCAAATTACTGGAAGAATTAATCTTAGGAAGACTGAAGAAATTCTGCTGTGAAAATTCAATCATCCCTGACATGCAATTCGGCTTTCGAGAAAAACACTCAACCTTGCATCCACTGGTAAAATTCCAACACGATATCACCACAGCCCTCAACAGTAATCGTGTCACCGTCGGATGCTTTCTGGATGTCGAGAAAGCATTCGATAGCGTGTGGATAGACGGTCTAATCCACAAACTTCATCTTATGCAAGTACCTCCGCCATTAATAAAAATTCTCTTTTCTTTCCTATCTTTCAGGAAATTTTTCGTTCAAGTAGATAACTGCAAGTCAAACATGAAGACCAACAGAGCTGGAGTCGCCCAAGGCTCAAAACTAGGCCCTTTCCTCTACAACTTAATGACTTCAGACCAACCTTCACCAATTGGATGCGAGAACCTTCTGTATGCTGATGACTCGCTCACCTACGCCACATCAATGTCACCTCTAATCGCTGTCCAAAAAGTAGAAACCCACATTAACAGACTCTTCCAATTGTACCAGAAATGGGGCATCCGAATCAATACTTTCAAATCGGAACTTGTCTGCTTCAGGAGACCTTCAACTGGTAGAGGCCTTCGCACCGCAACAATTTGCAGAAATCTGGTCCTAAGACTCCCTGACGGATCCTCCATAGTGGCAAAGCCAAATGTCAAGTACCTAGGAGTGCACTTCAATGAGTTGCTAAGGTTTAACCTGCACTCAAGAAATGTTCTGAAAAAGGCCAGCTGGGCCTTCAGCCGTTTGCACCCATTGCTGAAAAGAAGATCAGGTCTTAGCCAACCGACATAGATATTAATCTACGAGCAGCTCCTGCGACCAGTGATCAGCTATTCCTTCCCAGTCTGGTTTTCCATCTCGAAGACAGCTATGAAGGAACTTCAACTATTCGAAAGGAAGATACTGAGGATCTGCACTGGACTCTACTTCGACCGTCAACGACAGAAATACTACAGGAACGAGCATCTCTACACAGAAGCCAATTTAATCCCGCTGGACAAATATCTAGTTTTTTCAACGAAGAAACTAATGGGGAACATCATCGACCACCCGAATCAGCTTATGAGAAGGATGACCACAGAACAACGACATCCCGAGCCGAGGTACCTCAGTGTGATGGAAACTCTGGATGACAACGTAATCATGGACAACGAGGAAGTAGTCTCGTTCTACGCTGACATTGGGTCAGCCTACCACCGCGGCTAAAACGCCATCCCTGCCCACAACCCACAAAAATCACCACTGACAACCAGGAATGAACACCCTGAGGACAATACAACCGACATTTTAAATTTAATTTTTTTTTTCTCGTCATGTTTCGGATCCTCTTTGTTCTACATCCGCTTTTATATCCAAAAAATAAGACGCTACATTCCGTCTTATAAAATTTTCGATGTATACCAGTAGGAGTTGGAATTATTTGTATTCTATTCTCCCTTTAGCAATTAGCATTGCATTTCAGTAGGAAGATAATACATTGCAGGAGTTCAGGTGCTCGCCTTTTTTCAACCTTGTGTAAGAAATAAGACGGTGTTCTTCGACTTATTTTTAACTTTTTTTTTTTTCTTAAATATGTCATATAAATATAAATAGGGCATGTGGGTATTGTTGATTCTTGATATTGATTTGCATGCTAATGTAAATTTACTGTGATAATTTTGAATTATGAAATAAATCATGGTAGAATATATGGGTGATTCTACAAACAATGGAATAAAATGACACAAATTTCGGCACGACATTTTTGGAAGCCAAACGACGTAAAAGTTGTTCTAGTTGATCATTAGAACGTCTCTTTGCATTGTTGAAAGCGGCCAGTCAAAAAAATAAAAAATGATGATTTTAAGGACATTTTTTGAAAAAGAATGTTCAGGGGACTGAGGTTTTTTTTTTAACATGACTGAATAAATCTTTATTTTTTTTGTATTTTCTCTTGGGTGCACATTGAAATATAGAAATTAAATTTAATTAGTCTCCATAAACATACAAATTCATGGTTAATAAATATAACTTAGCATTTTATTAAAAGAATGTAATTAAATATTTTTTTCTTCTTAGAATCAATTTAAAATAAATTATATTCTTTTTAAAAATTTTAAAAATATTTCGCAATGAAGTTCGAAGTTCAATATAACTAAAAATTTGTCAGGTTTCTGAATAAATATCATTTGTTCATTTATTAGCCAGGGGACTGAGGCCAGGGGACAGATGTTTTTAATGGTTTTTGCGCAAAAAAGATATTAAGGTCTTACTTAAAAAAAAAATAATATACCATATAACATTACAGTTTTATTAAACCCATACTATACTGCTAACAAATATGCCTACTTACTGTTACGTAGGTCTATTAGAAAAAAAAATTAGTTATCTACCTTTCCTGGCGGCCGTGCGGCAGCGCGACACCGTCAACGACGTCATCAGCCGTCATCCCACGATGAAAATTTTTTTTTGATTTGTTTTGTTTTAATTTCTTCTTATATTTTATTTAATTTTATCATCCTTGAGTGCCTGAGATTTCCTAGATATTCTGAAAGAAAGAATAAAAGATAATTTAGAAAATAAATACCAAAATATACTACCTACAATTCTATGACATGGATTTGTTTTGCTAAGGATTCGATTACTTTCGCGTTCGAATCTTTACAACACAAATTCAATACTTAAAATAATGGGTACTTACCTCAAACATATAAGAAAATGTCAAGCATCATCTAAAGAAGAAAATAGAATAATAAAAAGGAAATTAACTTCATTATAAATTAGCTAATTATATAAAAAAATTACTTACCAAAATGTTTCTTCTTACTGATGTGAAGTCCATGTTTGTTTTGATTCTGACACTTCTCATATAATTTTTATTAACCAAAATCATACTTGTTGTTTCGTTCGCTGCGCATAGGATTGTAGTTTTGTCTCGTTTTGCCCAAGGGAAAAGGGGTTAGAAATATAACTACTAGCACATGCGCAGAAAGCATTCTAGCAGTTTTGTTCATCCGTCGGATGAACTTTAATGAATTTATTTATGGTTTAAGTCTAGGATAAGTAGGATTGGTACAGTAAGGAAGAAAAGTATATTTGAATAGAAAGATAATTAGATAAGATAGATTAATTTAGGATAAATATTAAAATTATATTAAAGTTAGTTTAGATTAGAGTAATATATGAGAATAAAGACTGAGTTAGATACTTAAAGATGAATTGTTAGTGTATATGTGTGTGTGCTATTACTTGGTCGTGGATGAGGGGGTATTTATGACTGCAAATAGTTATCTCACTCAGACGTAGTGGTAACTATTTACTTAGGTAATAGGAGAATGACTAGGAACTAGCCTAAGGGATTTTATGGTCATCATTGGATATTTTGCGAGCGAAAAGTCTAGAAGTGGAAAAGTTATTAAATCGTTTCAAACTGCCATTTTTGATTTTTTTAAATTCAAAATTAAATTTGATTTCGATTTTACTGCCAAATTCGGAAATACGAGATTTTTGTGAACAGAAGAATAAAGAAGAATTCTTGAAAAAGGATTCACTTTTAAGATTAAGGTAAAATAATAGTGATTGTGATAGAAATGTAATATAGTATATATAATGTATATATTATATACCAATATAGAATCAACTAGAAGTTCTGGAATCACTAGGAGTTCTTGCGAGGATTTTATACTAATTGTTAAAGCAGAGGTATGTGATTATAAAATGGAAAGTTTAAAGTTGTTTGTCTGACGTGTGAATTTTGTTTTAACCAGGTTTAGGCCAGATTCCTTCATAAGACCTAGAAGGGGCAGACACAGAGGTCTAGGCCTCTGCCAATTTTTTGATTTCCTTTGGTTGCGGTTCTTGAGCATCAGCGAGGGCATCCTTTGAAGGAAAAAGCACTTCTTTGTTCAAAGAAACAAAGGAACAAGCTTTTTGAAACAAAGACTATACGTATCAACAGAGGGTATTATACATATAGCACATATATATATATAGATATCCCACTGGATAGTTAAGGGTATTTGGAGAAGGAAAAGGGTGCTTCGCTAAGACCTTAGGAAGGTGAAGAATAACAGAAATAGAAGAAAGTGAAGAAAGTGAACAACAGGAAAAAAGTGAAGAACAAAGACAAGTAAAGATCTGAAGAAGGAAGATAGTGAGAAAAGAAGAATAAAGTGAAAAAGAAGAACTTAAAGAACAATTTGAATAATTTTTTTTTTAAACATACATACAATTTTTTTTTTGAATAATTTAACGTAGATTTTATAAGTGTAAAATTGAGTTCTCCGAATTTTTTTTTTTATGTGCTTTGAATATTTCATAATTTTCATAAAGAAGAGAAGAAGTGATCTTAAAGATTTTAAATAAAAATAATTCAGTGGGAGATTATCTACGCCTGTTTCTCCAACGTGCTGCCGGCAGGACTACGAGGGACCAGGAAAACAGTGAGTAATTATTTTTCTTGTCGGTTTTGTGGACATAAAGATCCTTCAAATAACCTTTAAGGTCAATTTTCTTTTTTTTGGTTTTAAAATTTTTTTTTATTTAGTTTTTTTATATATTTGTCAAAATTTGAAGTAAAGTGAAGAAAAGAAACGAGTGGGAGAGCTCGATTGATTTTTTTTTTAAATTTTTTTATGAAGATGAAATTTAATAAAGTTGTAATTTGAAGAAGTAAAAAGGAAATAATCATGGTGTGCTAATTTCTTAGCTAGTGGTGTGTGGAGGTTTGGTAAAGCCGTCCAGATGTAGATTTGGTTTGAGGACATGACAGACTAACTTTTCTCTACTGACTAACCCGTGACTGGTTGGGTTCGTTTAGGGGCTATTTCCAACAAAAGAGGCCATGGAATTAGCGAAGGACGTATCTTCAAGATACTTGGGTGGGTGGCCAGACCTTCGTCAACAACATCAGACGAACGTTTGGAATTCAGGGTGACGGTACTTAAGAGGAATAAGAAGGAGGTGCTTTAGGGAAAAGTTACATAATTTTTTTTTGGTTTAGGGATTAGTTTTAGGTTAGGGTTTAATTTTTTTTAGTTACTTTTTTTTATCAATTTTTCTTACTTACTTATTTTATAATTTTTTTTGGTCAGAGCTTATATTTTTTTTTACTTTTTTATTAATTTTTCTTTATTTAATTTTTTTTTTAGTTTTTAGGTGAAGGGTTTATTTTTTTTTTTAGTTAAATTTTTTTTAGGTTAGTTTTTTTATTATAATACCTTTTTAACTTTAATTCGAAGCACCGAATTCTTGTTCTCTCTTATATATCGTCAGGGTTCTCAGGTTTGTGTCATTTAACATCGGATAGTATACCTTAGGCACGAATAAATAATGATTAGTCGAGCAGGAGGTGTACTGAGAGGTGGCAAGAACCACCCCAGACGACGAGCTAAAGCCGAGCGATCGCAAGCGTGCCGCAGCCTCCTCCAGTACACCGAAGCATTCCTCCGTGGAAACCAGGCTCCTAACAATGGCGCCCAACGCGACCTAACGGTTTTAGTTTTTTTGTAAAGCCAAAGACATGTCCAGGGAGATGATTTTTTTTTAGAGATCATCGCCTTGGACTTGTTTTGTTTTTGAAAATTAATTAACAATTTTTTTTTACTATTACACAAATCTGAGGACTAGTAACTTTTGGTTTTGTCACAGATCGAAAACAGCTGTCCAATTCGTCAGACCATGAGTCAGAGATTTTAGTGAGGTAGTTGAAGATCTGTGACAACATCAAAAGTTTGAACAAGGTCGTACAATTTCGGATCTCAGCTGTCCATAGAATTAGGTACAGCCAGATTGTTTGTGAGGTAGAGATTCGGAGTTCGAAAACCTTGTTCGTGCGGAAGTTCATTTTGAATACACAACCAACCATTGACTAGGCTAAACGCCAGGAACTATGTTGTGGTTGTGGAAGAAAGATGGACTGAAGCAACCCCTGAATTTCAAACGCACCAGTCACAAGACATAAGTACGATAGAACGCAACTAACGACTACCAATTTGCAGACGGAAAGGAAACTTTGCCAATCTTCACACACCTAAGCGTTACTTATTAAACATACAAATTCATATACTTTTTTTTAAATTACATTATTTTTTTTTATTGATTTCATTTTTTTTTGATACAATTATCTTTTTACTTTTCATTTATATTTTTTTCAAATTTTGCTTTTTTTTATAATAAATTTTTTTTTACTTTAACATTTTTTTTTTACTTTGAAAATTTGGTTTTTAATAATTTTTTTTTAGTTTACTAATTTTTTTTTTATAAAACAAAGTTCTAATTTGCTTAATACTATTTTTTTACAATTCTTCTTTTTTTTATCATTTTTTTTTATTACTTTCATTTTTACTGTGAATTCAGTTTTTTTTTAGGATTTTGATATAGGGTTTTTAGGATTTTTGAATAAATTTTTTTTCACAATATCATTTTTTTTAATTCTTATTTACATTTTTTTTTTTTACAATTCTTGAATTCGTTATTTACAATTTTTTTTTTTTTTACACTTGGGTTCAGGAAGTTTTTGTCTCTGAGTAAGTTTTTTTTTGTTTATTATTTTGCCTTGAAATCTTTTTTTATATAATTCAGAAGTTTTAAAAGAAATTTAAAAGAATTAGATCTGAAGATGTCAGAGGGAAAAAAGAAGGCTACAGGAACAGTTTCTAAAGGAACTGGGAGAAGGAAAGTCACACGTCAGACGGGGACAGTAGACGAGGAAAACGAAGTAGCTGAAACACCGATACTACCTACTTTAACACCAACAGTGACAGAAACCGACGACTTAGACAAAACATATCACGAAATTACTAGACTTATTCGTAGTTTCGAGATAGTTGGAACAAACGAGAACGACAACGACATACAAAATGCTAACGAACAAAACGCGACGGAAGACAATGATGAAAACGAACGTTTACGAATAGAACAAGAACTATTGATGCAACAAAATTTAGAACTTGAACAGGAACGACTACGAATAGAACAAGAACAAAAACGATTACGTCTAGAACAAGAACGTATTACTCAACAATTTTCAATTAGACAAAACCAAAACCGAACTAGTACGAATACAACTACGAATATACCAAACATTAACGTACTGACAGAACTTGACTTATACGAACGAATGCAAAAAGTTGCAACTCTGACTGTCAAGGAAAGCCAGACTAAAACTCTGAGTGTTCTTGCAGATGGCTTGTCAGAAATGTACAAGTTATTTGACAAGAACATGAAAGAGGTCAATTCAAAATTGAATAGCATGGAACAGTCTTTGACAGTTCAGAGAAACGCAGCAGACGAACAAGACTCTATACAAAACACCACGAATACTAAACGGACCAACAGACAGACAACCTACTCGGCGAATAGTCAATCGACATCGCATCCGTCAGATGGAAATTCTTCATTTAGGGATATCAATCGAAGGATTGATGTTCATAAATGGGGAGTCAAGTTTGACGGTTCGTCAAAAGGCATGTCGGTTGAAAGTTTTATTTTCCGAGTAGAGACTTTACAGAAGAAAAGTGGACTGACTGACGATCAGCTCTTCGCCAATTTCCACCATTTAGTCACAGGCTCTGCTGAGCGTTGGTATTGGGATGTTTGTGAGGAAAACCAAAGTGATGAACTTTTTAACTATCATGATTTAAAAACAGAATTGATTAGACAGTTTAAACACAATAAACGTGACCATGAGATCCTAAGGGCAATCATGGATCGAAAACAACAAACCCAAGAAACGTTCGACGAATTTTATGCCGACATTAGAGGTCTGACTTTGCAAATGCAAGTCAGGCCTACAGAAAGTGATTTGGTTTCAATGGTTAGGAAGAACTTGAAAGAAAGAATCAGTACATTAATTTTTGGTTGCGCTATTAGAAACATTCGCGAATTGAGAGAAGAGTGTAAAAGAGCTGAAGAGCATCTGTCTTTAAGAGATTCGAAGATAAAGCGATTTACACATGAAATAGATGTTAGTGATTGTTTAAGAAATAGAGATAGAGTAAGCGATTTAGAAGAAGAAGAATTTAATTTAGCTGCTTTTCAAACTAAGAGAACGGAAAGAAAAAGTTTTGGAGAGAAGGAAAATTTAAATAGGTTCAAGGGACAGGAAAGGAAAAGGGATGAATCCAAGGATGGACAAAATCCTTCGGGCGATTGCCCATCTTCATTTCATACCTTGACGTGTTTTTGTTGTGGACAGGGTAGTGTATCCTTCCGATGTGCTGCGTGTCAGGGAAACCCGAAAGTCGGCAGTACACCCGGGAGTCAACCGCCGACGTCCAAACCACTCCCGGAGAATTCGAAGAACCTAGAGTAGTACAAATTTTAAAGAGACATACTGAAAAGGAAAATAATGAAGATACTCACGAAATCGAAGAAAGAGAACCTCATAAGAGTCTTCACCAGAGGATGATAGAGTATGAAGCTGCTAGGAAGAGAATATTTGGTGAAGAACTAGACTGTAAAAAAATGAAGAGTAGGAATTATTTGAAGATTTTGAGGCTAAGGGAGAAAAATGCAATAAAAAGACAGACGAGACATAGAATCGAAGCGACTATACTGACAATGACAAATGACAATAGGCCATATGCTAAAGTGCAATTAGGAGGAGAAGATTTTGAGGGATTGTTAGATAGTGGAGCGTCCGTTACGTGTTTAGGGAAAGGTGCAATAGATTTTATAAGTAGGAAAAATATTAAAATAACAAAAATGAACAATAATATAAGAACGGCTGATGGAAATCACCAAAAGATAGAAGGAAGTTTTAGAGCGGATGTTTCTTGGGGTGGTAAATCACATGAGTTGGAGATCCTGGTTGTTCCTGGTCTTTCTCAACCGCTATATCTGGGTGTTGATTTTTGGAGTACTTTTAAAGTAGCTCCAAATATTATAAGTGAGCTGAACGCTCCAGTTATGACGAAAGAGCAACCTAGCTACAGAGATCTCTCACCGGATCAAGCCAAGCAGCTGGAGGGTATCAAGTTACGGTTTCCCTCCTTTGCCGTACTCGGGTTGGGTAAAACCAATCTTGAGGAGCACGTAATTGAAGTGGATGACGAACAAATTCCCATTAAGCAAAGGCACTACCCTATTTCACCAGTAGTCCAAAAGCTCATGTATGCTGAGCTGGACAGAATGCTGGAATTAGGGGTGATCGAGGAGAGTAACAGTGCTTGGAGTTCTCCAGTTGTTTTGGTGAGAAAAGGTGGGAAAAATAGGTTGTGTCTGGATTCAAGAAAAGTCAATGCACGAACTAAAAAGTTTGCTTACCCACTGCCACATATAGAAGGGATAATAGCAAGACTTCAAGATACAAAATACATTTCTAGTATCGATTTAAAAGATGCCTTTTGGCAAATTCAGCTGGAGAGCAAATCAAGGGAGAAGACAGCTTTTACAGTCCCTGGGCGACCGTTATATCAATTCACGGTTATGCCGTTTGGGTTATGTAACGCCGCCCAGAGAATGTCTAAGCTGATGGACAAAGTCATTCCCGGTGGTTTACGCCAGAATGTCTTTGTCTATCTCGATGACCTCTTGGTTTGTTCTCCAGACTTTAATACTCACATAAAAGTACTAGACGAAGTGGCAAGTGCATTACGTACAGCGGGTTTGACTATAAATGTAGAAAAAAGCAAGTTCTGCTTTAAAGAAATAAAATATCTAGGATATGTAGTTGGGGACGGTGGTATACGGACTGACAAGGACAAAGTATCGGCGGTCGAAGACTTCCCGATTCCTAAGACCCCCAAGCAACTTCGCAGGTTCCTAGGCATGACTGGTTGGTATAGACGGTTCATACCGAACTATGCGTCTATAGCAGCCCCAATGACTGACTGCCTAAAGAAAGGACAGACCTTTACAATGACTGACGAAGCACTTACGGCATTTCAACAACTCAAAATGAGTTTAGTTAAAGCTCCCATACTTACAAATCCAGACTTCACAAAACATTTTTACATACAGTGCGACGCTTCGACTTCGGGTGTAGGGAGTGTGATCTTCCAGTTGGATGACGAGAAAAATGAACGGCCGTTGGCATTCATGTCCCAGAAGCTAAATTCCGCTCAAAGGAACTATAGTGTAACGGAGCTTGAATGCTATGCGGCAGTTTTATCGGTAAAAAGGTTCAGGGCCTATGTTGAAGGTCTACCCTTTACTATTATTACCGATCACGCAAGTCTGAAATGGCTAATGACACAAAAAGATCTAGCTGGACGTTTGGCTAGATGGAGCCTCAAGCTCCAGGGTTTCGACTTCGTGATCGAACATAGGAAGGGTGTCCAAAACGTAGTCCCTGATACTCTCTCACGAATCCATATGGAGGAGATCACGACCGAAGACTTAACGCCAGAAATTGACTTTAGTTCACCATATTTTTCTTCGGAAGAATATGTTGAGCTAAAGAAAATAATAGAACAGGACAAAAACAAACTACCCGATATTTGTATATCTGACGGATTTGTTTACAAACGAACGGACATAAGAACAGGGGACGCAATACAGGAAGACCGGGCATGGAAGCTTTGGGTACCTGTGGAGTTGCGTGGAGGTCTTTTGATGGCGGCACATGACTCTCCAGCGTCAGGACACGGCGGTATAAATAAAACGTTGTCCAAATTGAGACAAAAATATTTTTGGCCCGGAATGGCTACCGATGTTCAGCGTTGGGTGAGTTCATGTGACACATGTAAATGTAGTAAGTCAGTAAACACGACTACTCGGCCGCCGATGGGACAACAAAGACTGACGGAACGACCGTTCCAACGATTATTTATTGATTTTTTGGGACCTTATCCACGCACAAGAAATGGTAATACACACATATTTATTGTTCTTGACCATTTTAGTAAATATGTGTTTCTAAAAGCAATACGAAAAGCAACATCATCTGAGGTAGTTAAGTTTTTAGAAGAAAATGTATTTCACGTATTTGGTGTTCCCGAATATATTCATTCCGATAACGGAAAACAATTCATATCGGAGTTGTTCACAAGTTTCTTAACTCGCTATGGAGTTAAACAGGTAAGAACTGCTATTTACTCTCCTCAAGCAAATGCTTCAGAGAGAGTAAATCAGTCAATTCTCGCAAAGATTCGATCTTATTTAGGAAGTGATCAAAAACATTGGGATCAACATGTTAGTAATGTGGCGTTCGCACTGCGTAGTGTTGTACACGATGCAATTGCAGTTGAACCGTATTACGCGATTTTTGGCACTCCAATGATTCAAAACGGCAAATCTTACGAATTACTTCGTAAACTAGGTGTTGTTAAAGAATCGAAAATCGAAGTATTAAATAAAGACGATAGACTTGAGCTAATAAGAGCCAAAATTTTTGAAAATTTGAAACTCGCCCATCAAAAAGGTGAAAAAGTCTACAATACCAGAAGTAAAGACGTCAAATATAAAATAGGTCAAATAGTTTACCGAAGAAACTTTAGACAAAGCAATAAAATTGACAATTACAACGCGAAACTTGGTGCGAAATTTATTAAATCGATTATTTTAAAAACCGTAGGCAATTCACTTTACGAGATAGGAAATTTAAAAGGCGAGAAGGTTGGAGTATATCACGCGAAAGATCTTCATGTTTAGAAACGATATCAAAATCACGCACTCAGATGATGTTGCTTAATGTGATATTAGGTTAAGGTACTTCAGTGATTTTTTTTGTTGTTATATAGTTTATTTATTTATATATTATATAGTTTATTTATTTATTTATATAGCTTATTTTATAGTATTTTTATTTACATTTATGATCTGTGATATTTTTTTTATATATAGTTTATTTATTTAGCCTAGCTTTTACAACCTGTGATATTTTCTTTTAGTTTATTAAGTTAGCTTAGTTTTTTTTATCTGTGATATTTTTTTTTATAGTTTAGATTTTTCTATCTGTGATTCTAATTTTTTTGTCAAAGTACCTGATTTTCTTTGAAAAGATAGTTTATTTTAAGTTCTACTGTGATATTAGTTTTACTTTAGTTTAAGAGCTTATCTGTGATTTTTTTTTAGTCAAAGTACCTTATGTTCTTTCTAAGTTAGGTTATTTTATCGTTCATCTGTGATATTAATAATTAAGTAAAACCACCTGAGTTAATCTGCGATAGTTAGAGATTAAGCTGAAGTACCTGATTTTTTTTTGCTAGTAGGATAAAATACCTGATTTTTACCTGTGATATTAGTATAGTTAGTTAGTAAAAGTACCTGATTATAATTAAGTTCAAAATTTTATTTATTTATTTATTTATGTTAGTATAGGTTGTAGCAAATTCTTTTTGTAGATAATTTACTAAGTATCTGATACATAGAAACATCCATCAAAGATAGATTCACTAAAAGAAAATAAACAAACAAACAATATTAGGGTGGTTAGTAAACATAGAAACTGCTCGACATAATATATGTACGTATATAGCATGAGATCTCAGGTAATGGGCTCAGCCACACTACGAGACCATTTAAATCTAAAAAGACATTTACCTAATATGACCACTTCTTTTTTACGTTTTAAGTGACCTCACGACCACTCGACCACTTCAAACGAGCCTGTTACGTAGGTCTATTAGAAAAAAAAATTAGTTATCTACCTTTCCTGGCGGCCGTGCGGCAGCGCGACACCGTCAACGACGTCATCAGCCGTCATCCCACGATGAAAATTTTTTTTTGATTTGTTTTGTTTTAATTTCTTCTTATATTTTATTTAATTTTATCATCCTTGAGTGCCTGAGATTTCCTAGATATTCTGAAAGAAAGAATAAAAGATAATTTAGAAAATAAATACCAAAATATACTACCTACAATTCTATGACATGGATTTGTTTTGCTAAGGATTCGATTACTTTCGCGTTCGAATCTTTACAACACAAATTCAATACTTAAAATAATGGGTACTTACCTCAAACATATAAGAAAATGTCAAGCATCATCTAAAGAAGAAAATAGAATAATAAAAAGGAAATTAACTTCATTATAAATTAGCTAATTATATAAAAAAATTACTTACCAAAATGTTTCTTCTTACTGATGTGAAGTCCATGTTTGTTTTGATTCTGACACTTCTCATATAATTTTTATTAACCAAAATCATACTTGTTGTTTCGTTCGCTGCGCATAGGATTGTAGTTTTGTCTCGTTTTGCCCAAGGGAAAAGGGGTTAGAAATATAACTACTAGCACATGCGCAGAAAGCATTCTAGCAGTTTTGTTCATCCGTCGGATGAACTTTAATGAATTTATTTATGGTTTAAGTCTAGGATAAGTAGGATTGGTACAGTAAGGAAGAAAAGTATATTTGAATAGAAAGATAATTAGATAAGATAGATTAATTTAGGATAAATATTAAAATTATATTAAAGTTAGTTTAGATTAGAGTAATATATGAGAATAAAGACTGAGTTAGATACTTAAAGATGAATTGTTAGTGTATATGTGTGTGTGCTATTACTTGGTCGTGGATGAGGGGGTATTTATGACTGCAAATAGTTATCTCACTCAGACGTAGTGGTAACTATTTACTTAGGTAATAGGAGAATGACTAGGAACTAGCCTAAGGGATTTTATGGTCATCATTGGATATTTTGCGAGCGAAAAGTCTAGAAGTGGAAAAGTTATTAAATCGTTTCAAACTGCCATTTTTGATTTTTTTAAATTCAAAATTAAATTTGATTTCGATTTTACTGCCAAATTCGGAAATACGAGATTTTTGTGAACAGAAGAATAAAGAAGAATTCTTGAAAAAGGATTCACTTTTAAGATTAAGGTAAAATAATAGTGATTGTGATAGAAATGTAATATAGTATATATAATGTATATATTATATACCAATATAGAATCAACTAGAAGTTCTGGAATCACTAGGAGTTCTTGCGAGGATTTTATACTAATTGTTAAAGCAGAGGTATGTGATTATAAAATGGAAAGTTTAAAGTTGTTTGTCTGACGTGTGAATTTTGTTTTAACCAGGTTTAGGCCAGATTCCTTCATAAGACCTAGAAGGGGCAGACACAGAGGTCTAGGCCTCTGCCAATTTTTTGATTTCCTTTGGTTGCGGTTCTTGAGCATCAGCGAGGGCATCCTTTGAAGGAAAAAGCACTTCTTTGTTCAAAGAAACAAAGGAACAAGCTTTTTGAAACAAAGACTATACGTATCAACAGAGGGTATTATACATATAGCACATATATATATATAGATATCCCACTGGATAGTTAAGGGTATTTGGAGAAGGAAAAGGGTGCTTCGCTAAGACCTTAGGAAGGTGAAGAATAACAGAAATAGAAGAAAGTGAAGAAAGTGAACAACAGGAAAAAAGTGAAGAACAAAGACAAGTAAAGATCTGAAGAAGGAAGATAGTGAGAAAAGAAGAATAAAGTGAAAAAGAAGAACTTAAAGAACAATTTGAATAATTTTTTTTTTAAACATACATACAATTTTTTTTTTGAATAATTTAACGTAGATTTTATAAGTGTAAAATTGAGTTCTCCGAATTTTTTTTTTTATGTGCTTTGAATATTTCATAATTTTCATAAAGAAGAGAAGAAGTGATCTTAAAGATTTTAAATAAAAATAATTCAGTGGGAGATTATCTACGCCTGTTTCTCCAACGTGCTGCCGGCAGGACTACGAGGGACCAGGAAAACAGTGAGTAATTATTTTTCTTGTCGGTTTTGTGGACATAAAGATCCTTCAAATAACCTTTAAGGTCAATTTTCTTTTTTTTTGTTTTTTTTTGGTTTTAAAATTTTTTTTTATTTAGTTTTTTTATATATTTGTCAAAATTTGAAGTAAAGTGAAGAAAAGAAACGAGTGGGAGAGCTCGATTGATTTTTTTTTTAAATTTTTTTATGAAGATGAAATTTAATAAAGTTGTAATTTGAAGAAGTAAAAAGGAAATAATCATGGTGTGCTAATTTCTTAGCTAGTGGTGTGTGGAGGTTTGGTAAAGCCGTCCAGATGTAGATTTGGTTTGAGGACATGACAGACTAACTTTTCTCTACTGACTAACCCGTGACTGGTTGGGTTCGTTTAGGGGCTATTTCCAACAAAAGAGGCCATGGAATTAGCGAAGGACGTATCTTCAAGATACTTGGGTGGGTGGCCAGACCTTCGTCAACAACATCAGACGAACGTTTGGAATTCAGGGTGACGGTACTTAAGAGGAATAAGAAGGAGGTGCTTTAGGGAAAAGTTACATAATTTTTTTTTGGTTTAGGGATTAGTTTTAGGTTAGGGTTTAATTTTTTTTAGTTACTTTTTTTTATCAATTTTTCTTACTTACTTATTTTATAATTTTTTTTGGTCAGAGCTTATATTTTTTTTTACTTTTTTATTAATTTTTCTTTATTTAATTTTTTTTTTAGTTTTTAGGTGAAGGGTTTATTTTTTTTTTTAGTTAAATTTTTTTTAGGTTAGTTTTTTTATTATAATACCTTTTCAACTTTAATTCGAAGCACCGAATTCTTGTTCTCTCTTATATATCGTCAGGGTTCTCAGGTTTGTGTCATTTAACATCGGATAGTATACCTTAGGCACGAATAAATAATGATTAGTCGAGCAGGAGGTGTACTGAGAGGTGGCAAGAACCACCCCAGACGACGAGCTAAAGCCGAGCGATCGCAAGCGTGCCGCAGCCTCCTCCAGTACACCGAAGCATTCCTCCGTGGAAACCAGGCTCCTAACATTACATACAAATTTGTTTTGTAAAACCTCACCAGAGGACTGATAAACTAAACGGACAATCCACGACTTCTTGCACAAATGTCGTTTTCACAATACTAACATAAGAAACAGAATCGAGTTGCACCACGATTTTATTGTAAGGAGACTTGGAACTTCAAATTGCCAGTACTGGATTGATTTTTTCGACCGTTTCAATATTTCAGGGGACTGAGTTTAATTAAGGGCCAAGTTTAATTAAGTTTTTTTTGTAATAAAATCAATTACTAAAAAATATTTATCTAATTCGTAGTAAAGATGTATTATTTGGCGTAACTTCGGTGGAATTCAACTTAGTGTGAGACCTGAAATAAGAAAACGGTAATATTTTTTCTTTGCGAAAACGCACTGGGGACACGTCAGGGGACTGAGAATCAGACACTTTGAAGAATTTTTTGAGCAAAAAAAAAGGTCACCCTAATAATATTGTTAGGCCAGGTAGATATCAATCAGATTTAATTTTATAAAAAAAAAATCAGATTAAATATTTGAACGGATTTTAAAATATTTCTTGGGCCGCCGAAAATTCCATCGTTTGTAGAATCACCCATATGGCAATTTGTCAGCCTCAGCAGTGTAAATTTAGCATATCGCTACTCTGGACAAATAAAATGCATTTGCTTTTTTTAATAGGAATTTAAATTTAGATTCAATTGGCATTCAATAAAAGAATGTGTTCTAGTGTTTTGAAAAGCCAATTTGAACTTAATTAAAAATAGTGAAAAGTTAGATGGTAAAGTGAAGATTTAATTCCTTTTATTACCCACTATAGTGATAAAAAAAATTTAGCTTCTTAATTTTAGTGCAGTTCTAGATTTTGTCTTGGAAATGTCTTTGATAAATGTAGATTGCTGTTTAACAGATTATCTATCGGACAAACCAAATAATTTTAGTAAGGATAGTTGATAGTTTATTCTTTATCCTTTTTTCGTTTACACACCAGGGATTTCGATCCCAGATCGAAATTTTTTGTTTGTTGTGCGTGTTTCATGCATACATGTACCTATAAATCCCTCTTTAAATATGGATTTAAAGATTTTGATCCCTGTCAAAGAAAAATAAATTTTTGTTGGGTGTGAAGGAACGCAAAATCTGGCGAGGGATCAAAATCTTCACACAGAAATTGATTTCTTATGTGTAAAGGAAATCAACATATAAGTACCTATGACACTTTAATGGAATCCTATTTAGAGTAGTGTTATAGGGCAACGATATTCAAAATGACTTGATACATAGTATCGCGGCTGTTATTAAATCTGAAATTAAAACAGAAATCATAGAAGCTCGGTTCGGGTCGATTATGATCGACGAAACATCAGATTTGACAAAAAACATCATAAGGGACAACCGAGTGCCATATTTCGGTTCTTGTCAGAGAATGGAATACAAGAAAGATATCTTGTATTTTTTTTCGTTAGGGCGAGTCTTAATGCAGATGAGTTGTCCCATCATATATTTAATATTCTTGACACATATGATTTCAAGGAAAAGTTAATAGAACATTCCTAGGAAGGTGCCGCATTTATGTCCGACGAAGAGGGTGGAGGTCCTTTTTTATTATGCTTCAAACTCATTGTTGATTGAAATATTAATGTATTGAAGTATAAAAAATATAGCTACACATTTTTTGCTAAGTTAATGTGGAATGCATTTGTAGATACCATATCCCTACTAGAAATGTTGTTTTTAACGTTCTAAGATTTTTTTTTCATTTTTACAGGTGACAACAATTTTATAACGGGTTCTAATTTAAAATTATCCACGCCACGCCACTGATGTATACACATACATTTCTTTCAAAAGCAAGACTTCAATATGTCTTAAGCTTCTGCGATGTCTGGTTCTGAAAATATTTATAACCAAAGTGATTTTACTGAATTTTTGAGAATTTTGAAAAAAACATGGACAAACCACTTGTCTAAAAAAATCACCCAATTTTTTAAGTTCCCCAAACGCATCGAGACGTACATCGAATGAAAGGTCTATTCAATTCCTATATACACATCCAAACGAAAAGCTTCTGAGTAGTCGGGTTATCGAAATATGCCGGTCCAAAGTTATTTTATCGATTTTCGAGTGACAACTACTTAACAATGTCTTTGGTTGGCCTTATTTCAGAAACCAAGGGTCGTACGATTCTCCGGTTTGCAGTATTGCTGTTTAAATTTTCCACAGCTATCCACAAGTGAAAACCAGAAGCTTCTGCGAAGTCTGGTGCTCAGAATAATTTTAACCAAAACGATTTTACTGAATTTTTCAGAATTTTGAAAAAAACATGGACTAACCACTTGTCTACTAAAATCACCAAATTTTCAAAGTTCCCCAAACGCATCGAGACGTACATCGAATGAAAGGTCTATTCAATTCCTATATACACATGTGAACGAAATGCTTCTGAGTGGTCTGGTTATCGATATATGCCGGTCCAAAGTGATTTTCTGGATTTTTGAGCACTAACTACCTAATAATGTCCCAGGATACACGAGAAAATACTGGAAAGCTAGCAGGCCACGTACACTGTCTGTCAAATTACATTTCTTTTAACTATTGGGCTGTTTCCGTATGACTTGGGAATTGTATCACAGACTTTGTAAAAGTCTTTTATTTTCATTCTTCTTAGTAGTTTAAATACTCTTAAAATTATATTTCAACTTTAGAAAAGAATTTTTTAATAGGCGATGAATTCAAATAAAAAAAAAATTATGACACGTACTTTGATAGATTTTCTCTTTAAGCATCGCATAACTATTGCTATAAGCCACAAGAGCAGGATCATTCGATCACAGTCTGTGTTGTTTTTTATTATTAATTTTTAAATAATGTATTTTAAAATAATCTTGCTGCCGTTTTTCCAACTTTGTTTGTTTTTTATTTGAGTAGTTACTTTAATAAATAGGCTAACTAAGTTCAACGATATACAAAGACGAGTTCAAGACTAGCCAAAAAGTGTGCGTCTCAAATTCTCCCCATTAATTAATGTTCAATATTCAATATTCAAGACCAGCCTTATTGACATACGATTTATTTCAAATCGTTTAAGTCCTGTCTGAGGCTATAACTTCTTCAGTGCTTAATTTGGAATTCACGCTTGCGTCAATCAAACCAGTTAAAATTAGCTATTCTATCTATCCTATTTATATCGATCAAGATTATGATCATGAAGTTAACAATTGAGACCACAAATTTCAATTAAATCATTGACAGTCATAATGAAGAATACTTTTGCATCTAATTTGCACTCGTATAGTCTAAAAAAGAGACTGCTTTGATGTGGACGTCTTTAGAATATTTAAGTGTCTAAGCGTTTTCTTTTTTGTGCACATTAATATGTGAAGACAATGTGCACTTTTTGACTTATTGGGTGTCATTATATGGCGTCGTATGCACAACACGCATTTAAGCGAATCGTTCCAATCGTTTTATGCATTAGATAAGAGGAAGACATTTTATATGCAAATAATCATTAATACAAAGATGGGTGGGATCGAAACTGTGGTCTGTGGTAGGTCAAACGAAATGGCAATGAGGCTCTTCCATGGAATATGTTTTAATAATAATTATTAGCAGTAATCACAGCGAAAGATTCTAATTTTCCAACAAAGGTTGAATATCATGAACTTGCTCTTGTAGTTTAAAAATATAACACTGCTAAGTTTTGAAGATTCATTATTAAAAATACCAAAATATTGAATTTCTTAATTGAAGTTTGAAAAAACCGCAATATATTTTAGATTTTGAAGTAGAATACTATTTCAACTGCATACTCGTAACTATTTATTTAAGCTAAATTGCAGCCTATTGTAATATTTTTACTAGGTTCATTAAAACTTATTACTCTTTTTAGTATTTCTTCTTTATTTACACTTTCCAAATCAAAACAATAAGTTTCAATTTATAATCAACTCAAATACTTTTATTCAAACTAGCCGACCCAGCTCTCGAAATTCGAGTGCCAATTTATTTATTATTTATTATTTATATTATTTGCAGTGTTTTCAAGCAAATTTATTAAATTAAATTTCATTTTATGTAATATGCAAAGTGTTCGACAGTGCAAAAACAAAAATGACCCACAGTGTGTAAATGCGTGTCTCAAGTATATTCTGCACATCTCCGTAACTGTGGCTTTCCAGCCATATAAAATTTATCGAAATCGGTCAAATACTTTTGGAGAAAAGTGTATCACAAAAAACATGTTTGCCGTTTTATTATATGATTTAAATCACACTTGTTTAATAACACTTTCTACAATCCAATAAGCAAAGCTTTTGCACACTTTCATAATCAAAAATCAACTGTCCTGTGCTCACCGTGAACACTTCCTTACTCAAGTTGGTTGTTCTAGAAACTAATTCGTGAAGGTTTTCGTCTTAGAATGTTTTAGATGGTTGGAATAAGGGGAAATACATTATGACATTAGAAAAGAGCTTTTTGTTCCTTCCATAAAATAGATATGCAATTTTTCAACAGATGGCGCTGTATAAAGCTTTGTGTCGGTGTTGTGCGTAACAATCACCCCGATTACCGATGTCGTAAGCGACATCGAAATATACGACCTGACACGATCTGCATTCCATAAGTCGTTTCCAACTTTTGTCACTCGTTTTGTTGTCGTCTGTAAATGTCAAACGTCGTTGAGCACTTTCTTTCTGCATTCTGTAAGACGAAAAAATACGACGACTAAGAAAAAAAACCACGATATCTCTCGTTCAGAAATTTACACACGACAGAGACATAGAAAGTCGCAAAACTGCAAGTATTCTTGTTAAATAGTTTATTTTATCGAATTTTTTTATGATAAATAAAACAAGTAGATACATATTTGTCTAAATTTGTTGTACTATACTATATACTTAAATGTTGTAATTAACAAATGAAAACCAATTCCAGACGCTCGTAGATTTGAAGAAGAAGACGAGCAGTTAGGGTTTTTTTTTGAAGGGGATACAAAAAACGTCCTCCAGTAAGAGATGGAGATGTTTGGCAAAAGTTTTGAATCGCTTATTCTATAACGGCAAGCTTTCGCTATTAAACAAAAAAGAGCTACGCTTTCGAAAAAGCAGTGTGTACTCCAAGAAATAACCTTAAATTATATCAATGAAAGTATAAACAAAGGAAGAAAAGAGGAATATAAGTCATACAAATTAAAGGAGCACACTGCTAGAAGAGACACAACACATCTTAAGATCCAAGAGGAAACACTTGTAATTTATAAACATGGGATGGAAAGAAAAGAAACTAATAAATGTAATACATTTCAACACTTATCATTTTAATTACTTATTTATTTTCTAATAATTAAAAAAAAACTGCATTTGTTCATTAATTGAACATCGAGCAATAATATTGTATGTAGTGTAGACTTTCCTTTGAATTTGACAGATGTTTGTTACTTTTTCATCGTTTTTAAATCTGTTACAAAATCATCGCGTCGAAGAAGTTATGGAATGCCATTTAAAAAACGAGACGACAGAGAAAACGAGAGACGTCGAAAAAACGAGACGACATAGGTTATTGGGGTGAATATCTTAAAAATTTAACATCAAACTAAGTGGATCGTCCCATCAAAGACCTCACAGAGCAGATCTAATAAATCTGCATTGAATGGCTTCCATACGTTCAATGACTAAGCCTATAGGAGGCATATTCAAGCAGGGCTCTTACAAAATTGACACATAGAGATTTAGTGATGTAGTGATTGGAGAATTCCTTGGACCAACAATTAACAAAACCGAGAGTTGAATTAGCTCTGTTAATTGTAGAAGCATAATGAGCTCGGAAATTTAGCTGATTGTCACACATTACCCCCATGTCACTAATAGAAGTGAACACAGAAACTTAATCATTATTCAAGAAATAATAACGCGGAGGGAAAGATCGGCATTTCCGAGAATAAGTAATTGGCTTCACAATCAAGGAAATCATATCGCTATCAAGTAAAGAAATTATTTAAGTCTGTTTGTAGTAATTGAGCTTCTACCGTGGATGTAATCTGTTATACGTATGGCATCGGCGTTAATCTTCAAGTCAAATCGCCCTACAGCATCCTCAATGTGGTTACTACTTAAAAAGAAAAGTAAAGGTCCGATGTGATAGTGATTTTCTAGCGGGACTCCTGATATTGCGCGTATAAACGTAGGAAGAATTACTCCTGAACATAATTGTATAAAAACGATTATTTAAATAAGACTAAACAGAAGACGATACGACTGCAATTTGAAAATAATTATAATGTGGAAAATGTTATTAAATGATTTGCTAAGCTCGGTCGCAACTGCATCAACTTCATAACCTGAGCACGGTCGCCACTTGAAAAAAGAATTGTCCAAATTTGAAAATAAAAATGACCAAATGTAGCTAAAAATGACCAAAATAAAAAAGAACCCCAAACAAACAGAACAATTAATTCATCACATTTGTTGTAGCATATATTCTATATGTATATTACACAGATTACTCGTTACTTTGAAATTTTAATATAAAAAACAAAGTCGGGTTTGTTCGAACACTCATAACTCGAGAACGGCTGGACCGATTTTTATAACTATAATAATAACTATAAAGAATAACTATTAAAAACTTTGGAAAATTGACGAAAACATAAAATAAAAGAAAAAACATTTTCCATACAAAATGTTCATGGGTTTCGTAACTGTTAAAAATGCAATGTTCACCTCAAATTAAAAAACGTATTTAAATAAAGGTTTAAGTGTTTTTCCAAGTCTTTTTTTCTTTTTTTTTTTTTATAATCGGCGCACACTCAAGGGGTTTTTTGTATACCCTTAATATGCCAGAGACACAGTGTGAGCATTAAGAAAAAAGGGAACGGTTAGAAAGGAGGTGCCGGTGTACAATGGTTTTGAATTCTTGAACATTGCAATGACTGGGAAAGACAGAGCGTGGCAAGGAATTCCACATTCGCGTAGTACGACTGAAGAACGAATCTCTGTACTTCACAGTACGGCCGAAGTTGGGCTCAAGGGTAAACTGATGGGCATTCCTAGAAGTGCGAGTATTACGGTTAAATTGTTTAAGGGGAGGAATGCAGCTGGCTATTTCACTAGAGCATAGTTCGTTAAAATAACGGTAAAAAAGGGTGAGGCAAGAAACATTACGTAGATGTTGGAGTGACGTAATTGAGTCAATGATGTTATTGTCGCCAATCATTTTAAAAGCTCTTCTTTGAATACTGTCCAAGAGACTTAAGTAAGTAACTGGAGCACCAGCCCATAGATGGGAGTAATACTCAAGTTTTGGACGTACATATATAGATTTTATAGATTGTAGCCAGATCAGAAGGAGATAAAAATTTCTTGCACCGTCTCAGAAAGCCCAAACATCTAGCGGCATTTTTGGCAACATCGCGTATGTGATCGTTCCACAAGAGGTGGTTCGTAATGCACATACCGAGAATATCGTGATGTTCAGTTTCATCGATGCAAGTGCCACTCATAGATAGTTGCAAGGGGGGGTATATCACGCTTTAACGATATAAGACAGCATTGGGTTTCTTATTCCCCATTGTACATTGTACAATGCTGTTTAGGTCGTAATTTAATGAGCTTATCATATTTTGTCGTTGCAGTTCCACATCCGAAGAGGAAGGATGTGAGTCTGAAAACGAATATGAAAAGCTGAGAGTACTATCGTCAGCGAAACAATTAATTGGATTAGAAGTTGTAGACAGGAGATCATTAATAAAAATGAGGAAGAGGGTCGGTGACAAAACGGAGCCCTGGGGCACACCAGCATTTATATTGTGGGTTTCAGACTTGAATCCGTCTAGTACAACTTGTATTGAACGGTTCGAAAGAAAATTTCTAATCCAAAGAAGTAGGGATTCGTCGATGCCTAAAGCACGCATTTTCGATAAAAGAGCAAGATGCCAGACTTTATAAAATGCCTTTGAAATATCAAGTGCAATTATCTTACTTTCTCCGAAACAATGTAAAGATTTGTTCCACTTTTCGGTTATATAAACCATCAAATCACCTGTGGACCTATTGCTACGAAAGCCATACTGCCGGTCATTAAGAAGCTTTCGTTCCTCAAGATATTTCTTAAGCTGATAATTAATCAGCGTTTCCATGACCTTAGAAAGAAGGGACGTTAGTGCGATCGGTCGATAAATTAGAGGGAGAAGAAGATTCGCCTTTTTTGGGAATTGGCTGAACAAATGTAGTTTTCCAACTACTCGGAATGAGCCCTGAAGAATAGGACAGATGGAAAAGCTTACGCAGGGGTTTTGCTAGCGTGGAAGAACACCTCTTCAGAATAATAGCGGGGATACCATCCGGACCAGCGGATTTATGAATGTTGAGATCTTTCAGGACTCTTGCCACGGTACGAGTGCGAAAAAAGATTTGTCCCATAGAATCACTAACGCGGTCAAGAATTGGTGGAGTCATGACAGTATCCGGCAAGGTGGAATTTGCGGCGAACTGCCTTACAAACAAGTTAGCTTTATCAATAGAGCTAATAAAAGGAGTGTCATTGACAACAAGCATAGGAACCGAGGAAGAGGGAGAATTCCTCATATTTTTTACAAATGACCAAAAATTCTTACTGCCTTTGGGACATTGCAGTATTTTTTGCCTTGATTTTTGATCATGTAAAAATTTGGTCCGTCGAATATGGGCGTTGCAGGCCTTCCTGGCTTGTTTGAACTTTTTCCGGTTTTCCTCAGTTGGGTTGGCTCTTTACAGCTCAAATCAAACCATGATTTATCCTTGGGTCCCGCAAAAAATAAATATTTGTACACTGAACCAAATGGCGTAGGTGATATTGAAGAAAATATTTTGTTAATTTTTGAAGAATCAATTATTCAAATCAACAATTTTTCATAGTATTTTTCTTCATATTGAAGACTGAATATTCAAAATGAATAAGTTTTCTTCAAATGATGAATGATTTAGTATTTTATTCAAAATAATAAAATTTTGTCATATCTACGAAAACAATTTGTAAATTTTGATGAAGCAATTATTCGAAAAGACAAATTTGTATTAAAAATTTTTTCTTATTATGTATGAATGTATATCAACTTAAAGCAAGAAAAAAAATAAAATCAGTTTAAAAAAAATCATTTTTTGAGGAAATTTTCATAAAGGATACCTACTAATTATTAACTAAATTTCAAGAAAGAAGGATGAAATTTAATCAATTTCACAAAATTTTGTGGATTTAACACCATAACGAAAAATTTTATGCATTTCTTCAAAATGACAATATTTCTTGAATATAACAAAATTTTCTTCAAAACAACGGATAGGTTTCATTGACCGTATATTGATCACCCTTTCTTTAATTCTACCTACTTTTTTTTCAATATGACTACCAAATTTGGTTCAGTGTATGTATATGAAAATCGATGTATGTATGTTTCCTATGAGCTGCAAAGTATAGTGACCGATTTTGATGAAATTTTCAGGAAATCTTAAGATTAGTCCAGTCATCGGATCAACTGAATTTGTTTTTGCTAAATAAGTGTGTGTTTTTTTTAGCTGGCTGGGCGTAACAAAGAACTGTACCATTTCTATTGATATCAGCTAAGACTTTTAAAAAATCTTGTTAAACAAAAATTCACAAAGCACCTTATATACATACATAAATAAAAATAACAAAACATAAATATTAACTCCTCACAGCTATTTAAAATAAAATCACAATTTCGCAAAAACTTAATTGAATTAGTACGATGTTAAAGCTGTATGAAACTAGGTAAGACCAACGATTTTTCAAATTTCAATCGTATTTAGCATCATACTTTCTCCATCCTTTTATTAAATTTAAAATCACCGAATACCTATTTGATTTTTTTTAGAATCGTGCTAACTCTTCATATGACTCTTTGCCATTTACAAACATTAAAACAGATCTGTTTGCCTAGTTTTTTTGCATGAACTATCATTACTTTAGCGTTTAGAAGAAATTTATTAAAAAAAGTAGTCTTAGCACGATACTAGTTAGAAAATGTTTAAAATTAAGAAAGTTAGCAAATTGTTAAGTAGTATCAAATAGCATCATAGTAGTTCCTTAATTTTAAGCTGTTTAAAATTTTGCGCCATATGTTTATGTATGAAGATCAATTATTGCCACGTAATAACTATAAATATAAATATGTATGTTTTCACAAACGCTATTTTAAAACAAATTTTTTGCAGAAAAAATACCATTACTAATTTTTTGATCTTCCGGCTCTTAATTCTTAATTTGTAAAATTTTCGCTAAGCGGCAAAATACCCAATATTTTGTGCGGTGGGACTGCGCAATATTCTTGAAATCTTTTAAAGTGGTGGATGCGGTTGGCACTGCAAGCAAAAAATGTATAGGTACATGTTGCGACACACATTTTCAAAAAAAAAAAAAAAAAATAAACAAAAACAGATTGACATTGCTTTTCAATTTGGTTTGAAGCAGACATAACACTATCCCCGTCAGTTGAAAGATCAAGTAAGTTTTCAAATGGTATATTTTATTTTTACCCATTGAAGAAGCAAAATTGTGCAAAATTAAGGCACAATTTTAAGTTTTTCAGCCATCTGTCATTACCTTCGCATCGTTCTGGGGTATTGAAGTTCAATTCAATGCACTGTTTACATCACACTCTTATAAAACTGCTTTTGGTATACATTTAATTTTTGAGAACATAAAAAGTAAAAAAAAAAGTTTTTATTTTTTCATTTCGTAGAAAAAATGACCAAATGGAATAAAAAATGACCATGTGAAAAAATGCCCAGATTTAGTCATAAATGACCAAATTGGCAACCGTGAACCTGAGTCCAAGGCATAAATAGTATAAGATACAAATTTAATAAGATTGGACGTAGTTGATTTACCTTTGAGAAAGCCATGTTGGTTATTAGAAAAAAGTTATTTACAAAAAAGAAGTAAGTTGTCATGCAAATGTGCTCGCAAATAATTCGGTGACATGAAAGTTTAGGAATCAGTTCTCAGTTCACTTTTTGATCCTCTTTTTTATGGATATGGATAATGAAAGAATCTTTCTACTGGTTGGGAAACATACCGCAAGAAATGGATAGCTGAAAAAGAATAACGAATGGTTGAGCAATGCACTTCTTAAGAATAATAAGAGGAATCCTGTCAGAACCTGACGAGAAATCATCTTTTAGAACTCGAATTTTGTCAAGCATTGACGACTGATATATGTATACTTATTGTTGCAAAAGAGGTCTCTGCGTAGCCATTCATGACGTATGCAAGGAAGTCAAGATCTACTTCAGAGTTACTAGAAGAAAATGCTTGTCGGTGCAATCGATAAAAATAATTTTAGGATCAGCGGATGAGGCATTGGCGTTTTAAAGTTTTAGAATTAAGAAGTTGAAAAAAGTTTATAATGGATTTGCAATACCTAAGCACAGCTTGAGTTTGGATATGATGACTTGAGTACGTATAGATTCACAGAAACTAGAAAAGTTGTCAAATGTGAGACTTGAAGGTAGAAGTCCATGGACAAACAAAATTTAACTAGAATGTCCTTACGATAGACATTGAAATCAGGGGTAAGGAATTCATTGTTCTTAAAAAGCTGAGAGTACTCGTCACCAAGGCAATTTGATGAATTAGGATCTTTTGAATGAATGAAGATCTTTTCATATTTCCTTAGCTTAAAGTTCATCATCGTTTCTATGATCTATGCAATAGGTCCAAGGTTAGAGGAAGTGAAAAATTCACCTTTTTGAAAACCTTTTTTACAAATTACCAAGAACTCTTACTACTTTTGTGACATTGTGTTTTTTGCTTATACATATTAAAAAAAATCTATAAAAAAATCACCTTTAAAAATAAGTCCTATTAACCATTTAATCTCTATCAGAAGAAGTTGATATAAGTCTACAGCAAAATGTTTTCAAAAACACATGTTTTTCGTAGTTTTTCAAAAGACACCACAAATAATTGCCCGAACGGCTTAGGTATATAGTACATATCTTGAATCTTACAAGCTCATCCATTTAAATTGAAATTATTTCTGAGTAAAACTGATTTTAACCTAGAGAGATCAAATAAAAAAAAAATTAGCTGTAAACACACCCCTTTCAGGAACAACAAAAACATATACAACTGATAACATACTCATTCACAGAAAAAAACACAAAAAAATATCAAAGAGTCATTAAACTTTCATTTCACCTCACTAACTCAACCCAAATAAATTTTCGAAACCAAAAGCCGCCAAGGACAATCAATATCCTTGCACAGAAAAATTGACAGAAAATGTTCTCTTATAATGATAGTTATAAACGCACGATATTCCGTATAAATGATCCAAAAATAAAGGACACAAAAAGCAAACAATTGTTTTGACAAACGAAATCGGATAGTTAATCATCATAGCAATGGGGGAACACTCACATTTCAGGTTAAACAAGCAAAACTCTCTTGCTTGCGTGCATTTTATACTCAGTAGCGGATCTTATAAGGGGTTTTTCAATTGTGGCGTGTAGATTTTAGCGAGCTGTGGCGGCCATGTTGTTTTCGTGACATTCATCATAATCATAAATATCATTAAATTTTTTTTATTTTTATTTTAAAAATGAGTGTTTTCAATGTTTTCACTAACAAACACTCATTTTTAAAATAAAAATAAAAAAATTTAATGATATTTATGATTATGATGAATGTCACCAAAACAACATGCCCGCCACAGCCCGCCAAAATCTTCACGCCACAATTGAAAAACCCCTTATAAGATCCGCTACTGAGTATAAAATGCACGCAAGCAAGAGAGTCTATGGTAAACGTGGAGGCTTTTCATAATCGACTCTTCAGCGTTTGGTGGCCAAAATTTGAGAAGACCGGTTCAGTCACCAATCATCCAGCATTCGTACGTAAAAGAAACGCAAGATCGGCCGAGAACAGTACCGCGGTCCGCGAAAGTGTACTGCAGAACCCGAGACTTGCACAAGAACTCTGCCTTTCACAGACTTTAACTTGGCGAATTTTGTGTCCGGACTTGGGCCTACAATCGTAGAAGATCCAACTGATCCAGGAGCTCAAACTATATGATAAAAGATAATGCTATTTGTTCACCGACTGGGCTTCGGAGCGTTTGGAAGAAGACCCTAATTTTGGCCGAAAAATCATGAATGGCTTTGTTAACAAGCAAAATTGAAGTAAAAGGGACGCCACCAACCCACACGAGGTTCACCAAGTGACAATGCATCCTCAAAAAGTTACCGTTTGGTGTGGATTTTGGGCTGGCGTGCGTCGGTCGTCATTCGTCCATAATTTTTCGAAAAACACGTTGGTGAGACTGTCAAATTATAACTAATTTCTTATGGCCTAAATTGAACCATATAGACCCAGATGAAATTCTTCCGGTGCAATATCGACTTAATTGCAATTTTTTCTAAAATTGAGTTAAGAACGCCATAATTACCTAAATGTCAAGATTTATAAGTCGTAAAATCGACGTGATTGTATTTTTGACAAAAAAGCTGAAACGTTATCATATTTTGATAAACAAGAAAACTTTATAAACGTGATTCATCAACATTTCGAAAAATTTTACTTAAATCGTTATTGCACCAGAGGTGCGATATGGTTGCAGCAGGAAGGTGCTACGTGCCACACAGCAGACCCCAAGATAGATTTTCTGCATGAACAAATTGAGGTTAAGGTTATATGTATATACATAAGCAAAATCCAAAAAAAAAAAAAAATCGAAATTTGTTAATATGAAACGGAAATCTCACTGCCCTCAATAGGTAATGGCTGGCAATAACGTCAAGTAACCCTCAAACTATAGTTGATTGGTTTTCTGAGAGGTTTCAAGGCATTTATTATACTTCTGATTTGGTTGTTGACAATAACTACGATTGAAAATATGAATTAAGTACCTATAACAGATAGCTGTAGTTTACAATAATGTGATTTAGAAGATGTTTCAACTGCCTTATGTGAACTTGAACCCTATACTAAACCAGATTTTTATGGTCTATTTTCTCTTGTATTCAAACATTATTTTGAATCTCTAAGTTTTCCCCTACAATTTCTCTCTAATCAATCCCTTTTAAGGGGTAATTTTTTAGATAAATGGAAAGTATTCTACATTAACCCGATTTTAAAGTCTGGGTTTTTTTAGGTCACAAGCAAATTCCCAAATCTGACAAATTATTGCCCAAATAAACTTTCAACAATTCCGAAGCTTTTCGATAAAATACGAGTAGAAAAAAAAATTATATACGGTTTTTAAGAAGTCGATCAACGGCTACAAATTTTGCTTGTTTCTCTAACATGTGTTTCAAAGCAGTTGAAGGAAAAGCGATGTCAAATAGGCGTGGTTCATACCGATTTTGTTAAAGCTTTCAGTAGGGTTAACCACCTCATATTAAACAATTAAAATTATATGGTTTTGATGGCAGCCTACTAAATTGTTCTAATTGTACTAGTTAGTTCCTATCTAATTGGCAGGGTACAAGTTGTTCAAAATTGGTGATCTGGAATCTAGTTCGATAATAGTTCATTCTGGTGTTCCCGCAGGAAGCCATTTAGGTCCACCATTGTTCGATTTATTTATAAATGATTTTCCATCAGTCTTATCTAGGTCTGAGTGTTTAATTTATGCTGATGACAATAAAATGTTCAAATATTAAAGTTTTTGAATATTATAACAACAACTTGAATGAACTACGATGGCCGACGCCATCCAGTTGCGCACCCCAAGGCTTCGGGCGTCCTGGTCTACGCCATCTCTCCAGCGCAAGCATGGTCTACCACGCTGTCGTCTACCATAGAATGTACCACAAAGAATTTTCCGAGCAGGTTCCTCTTCGTTCATGCGAGCTAGCTGCCCTGCCCACCGGAGTAGGCAAAATTACCCTCACCTTGATCTTACCAAGTCCTCTGTTTTGACTTGCAGTAGTTTATCGAGTTAAAAATGTTTTGATTATTTCTTAAAAGAATACAAATCCAGTGTACTTGAAATGAAGGACCTTAGGTGTAGTTTTTGATGATAAACTAAATTTTGAGTCACATGTTTTAAATATTTTTTCAAGGTCTAATTTCATGTTGTTTTCGAAAACAAAATTCCGCAGATTTTAAAGATGCGTACACTTTGAAAGCAATTTTTTGTTTGGAATGCTGATACTAAAAAACTTATAGTAAGAATTGAGAATATTCAGATGTTTATTGTTACGAAAGAAAACGCTTGAATCAAGACGTAGAATGTATGTATAGTGTCTTGCTTGTTCGTGATATTTTTCTAAATGATATTAATTTTTTAATTTACGCGGCAAGTCAACTTTTGAGAACGAGACAATTCACTTTTGAAATTCATCACTCTACCAATTATGGACAGCATTGTTTAATTTGTATTACAATGATTTCGACGTTTATTTATCAAGATGTTAATTTAAAGCTTTCTTGTTTTTAATAATACAAAAAAGCCCCTGTTTATGATCTTAGAATTAAGCATATCTGTGGTTGAATAAATAAATATCTTGCAGATGTGACGGGAGTTGGCCACCAAGATCATACGATTTGCCGTATTCCAAAGAACGGTATATCTTTGAGTAAATTGCAGTTTACACAGAAAAAAATGCAAATCATCCTTCAAAATTCGCGCGCCGCAAGATAGTTCCACCGAGCATGTTGACGAAACGATACGACACACGTGAGTTCTCGGCAAAATTCTCTTTTATAATTGGAAAGTCTTGGTCGATAGCCAGCATGTCGACGATCACATGTTAAATAATCTCACAAAAACGTGCTGTTTGACAAGGCCTTAAGACAACACACATTTTGTTCCTACCTTCCCATTTCATTTTTGTATTGCCAATGTGTCGTGAAAGCAAGGTTGCATTTAACAGACTGTTGGCTTCAACATTTATCAGAATTTAAATCCTGCATGTTCGAATGGCTTTCAAATTGAAAAACATGCTTTTCAAAACCACACAAAATTAAAAACTCTATAATTGAGGACCCTTTATTAGTGGAAAAAATTACTGAAGGCTATAAATCAACTTAATCCAGCATTGTACATTTGGTTAGGAGTTCAGAAGTGCTTTTTCCGCAAGCAGACCTCCATTGTGCTCGATTATTTCACAAATAAAAAAAAATATCTAGGATAACAATCCAATACCACATCGAGCAGATATACCAGTATGGTGTTTTAAATATATTTTTATATTCATTTCATTTTCGAGGATAATGAAAAAAAAAATAAAGGAAGCTTTTTTCTGTTTCGCTTGCTAGTGCAAATAAAAAATCTATAAAATTGTTTGGAAGAAAAATTATACTTTCTCTACCATATAAAATATACTCAATATTTAATATTAAGGTCATGTTCGATGGGTATTTTGTATCTATGTTCAAGTAGGATGGTATGTATGGATTAAAGAGGAACATTACATAGTTTTGTACGTTTGGTTGGCAAATATTGATTAGCTTAATTTATAAATAAACACGAACGCGAGGAGAATTCATAACTGTATGGCTGTTTCTCAAAGCTTAATTGTACTTGCAATATAGATTTGTAGATGTGTAAGTATACAAATAGCCATATATACATATGTATGTACATATGCTTGAAACTGTAACAGTGTTTCTAAGAAGTTGGTTCGAAAATTGTAACCCTAATATCAAACATGCAGTAGGGGTATATATTCGTCGTTATTTCCAAGGTTCGTGCTCAAGAAAGTACTCGAAACTTAAGCTTTCAATACGGTATTACCTTTATTTATAAATAAATTAAATTTAAGTTAATTATTTATAATTTGTTCTCAGAGAGTAGGTTTTGGTAACGAGTTTTGTTTTGTGGTTCTACTTTGTCTACAAGTCAGGTTGACATCAGACTTATAATTCTTCCTTTACTTCGCAGGCTCAAATTACCAGGTAGATCTCAGGTTTATTTACCCTCCTGGTAGATCACAACAAAATATACTGTTAAATCGCAGTATAAATGTATACTGGTAGATCGCAGACTTATTCGTCACCCATTCAATTGTACCTGAGTTTTTTTATATTGTTCCGGATATTTATTCTGCTAGTGATCTTGCTCCTGTTGTTGTCGCTTCACTTTCAACTGGCGATGTAATTTTTGATGACGCCGTTCGTGATGTTCCTGAATTGTCCAGTGATGTTTCTGTAGTAAAATGTTCTAACACTGTAAATTCTAAAATATTTTCATCCACTATATCCTGTTGTTAATCAGGTTATGATTTCCTATCTTTTATTATACACCACCACCACTTAGGGAAAAACACTTTCTATTCCAAACTTGCATGGAACGAATTATAACCTACTAGTAAACGAACCAATTTGTAGAACAATTATGTCGTTTAGGGAATTAAATCAAAAGTTAGTCGTACACATTTGAAGGAGAGCCTTAAGGAATATTGAATTTAATTCTCTTATTCAAAATACAGAAAGATATAGAATGACAGGGTATGATACTTGAATAAGCTAGGTTAAAAACACGATTTTTGGGAATTTTTTTCTCGTAAACTTTATTAGGTAATAACGTAATGTTTTTTTTTTTAAATAATGAATACATGCGTCAAGAGTACAAACAAAAATTGTTTGTCGAATTTTGGCCGAATTATAAGAGGGCGCCAACGTCGATTCATCAAAAAACACATTTTTCCATTGCGGACAGTTAATCTCCGGATCTACTGAACCGATTTTCAAAAAACTTATTGCAACTCAATTGTTTTTATGTTTACTAAGACAATTTACGACAATTTGACGAAAAAGTTATGGACAAAAAAAATGGCGACCCAAAAATGGCCAAAAAAAATAAAAAAAAAAATTTTTTCAAAGCTCGATTTTTGTTTTGTTTTGACTTTTTAAACAAATTGTGGTAAATTGTCTCGTAGGAAACCTTCCTTTAAATAACCCACTTTGTTTTTTTTTTGTTTCGGTCCAGCCAATTCCGAGATTAACAGTCCACAATGGGACAATGTACCATATTTTTTGATGAGTCGATGTTGGCACCCTTTATAATTAGGCCAAAATTCGAAAATTAAAAAAAAAAAAAAAGTTTGTACTCTTGACGCATTTATTCATTATTTAAAAAAAAAATATGTTATTACCTAATAAAGTTTCCGAGAAAAAAATTCCCAAAAATCGTGCATTTTTTGGCGTTCTAGACCGTATTAGTACCTTAAGTTAGATTGTTTACGTTTTAGTTTTGAGATATATGTATACACAGGGTCCGTACAATTTTGTAATTTATATTTTACTGATATACATTATGGTCTTAACATTTTCGCGAAGGCGAGATCTTTTTTTCGTAAAATTTTTTTTTTTTTTTTTTATAATCTACCCGCGTTCAAGGGATTATGATTACCCTTTAAATGTTTCAACACAGCGCGGGCGTGATGTTAATGAAGAGAAAGAAGGATAGGAAAGATGTGTGGCACGATGTTCCGAGACTGAAGGTGGTTGTCTCAGATATTTTTATCTCCAGGGGTGGCGGCTGAACTAGAGCGGAGAAATGCCGTGTCTTATTTCTATGTCACTTATAATTCACATTATTTTATTTGTTATTCATCCTTGATAAATTCTTTTCTAATGTTGCCCTTAAGTCTCCACTTTGTTGTTGTTTTGTTGGTGAACATTTGTTTTTAAGTATCCATATAAGAAGAAATCGGGAGGCGTCAAATCAAAATCGATCTGGAACATAAAACGTACCCTGTGTAGACTTCCGACTGTCCACTTTAAGAGATTTTCACATTTCTACAAAAATTACATAATCAATAAATTATTCAAATAAAATGATTTTAAAATCTTAGAACCAGATAAAACTAAGAACAAATAAAATGCACGACTGGGTCGCACGAACTTGATCTTATGTAAGAATTCCAAAAATGAATTTTATTAGAGAAAAACTGTTCATAAGCATAAAATTCATTTTTTAAATGACTAAAACAACTCCTTTAGTAGATGGAGCTAAGAACAGGATGCCATGTGATTCAAGCAAATATTAGTTAATGCAAGAACACAACAAATAAGACGTTGTAGTGGTTTCTTAAAAAAAAAGATTTTATATAAAAAAATTTGGTATGCCAACTTAAAGTTTTTATTACTACACAAATAAACAATTTCGAAAAAAATATTGAGCCGTTTTCGATATATCGAATTTTCCAAAAAAAAAAACAAATAGATTTTGTTTTTGTTTCAAAAATTCCAAAAATATTTATTTTTAAAATCTTGAAAAGCAATGTTTTTTAAACTCTTTAGGAGTTTCTCTATAAAAAATTTCATTAAAATCCGTTATGCCAATTTTTTTTTGAGAAATTCAAAATTCGAAAAATGGTTCAATGGTAGGCACAATCTGTAATATGTATCTTAATTTCAAAATGTTTTGTATTAACTTATACTTGTCACCAACAAGTTATGTACTACACGTATTTGCCAAAGCTGAAATGAACATCGTCCACACCAACAACTTCAAACTAAAATCTAGACTGGGATCCACAAAAGACCACATACCGACAAATCGACGCAGTGGCATATATCAAATCTCTCTGAGACCAGATTTAATGAACACCTTCGATCGGTAAAAAAGAAAGAGATAGATAAAGCAATAGCTGCTCACATTTATGATGCAAATAATAAAGAACCACACTCAATTTTATCATTTGACAACAGTTTTAAACTTATAAAAAATGTAAGCAAACCACATAAGCTAGACGCATACGAATCAATTCACATGCACTTAAACAACAACCTGAAGAATTTGGAACCTGGACCAATTGATTCTCATTTATTCAACGTTATGAAGAAGAAATAATAACAACTGTTTTTTATTGCTCTTTTTATAACTCTCTTTATTTTGTTTTACTTACTTTCTCTAAGTCTAATTTCTATTTTCCTTGTAATCTCTTTGTACTTTTGTTTAATTGTCGCCCGCTGATGATGGTTCCGCAGCCGGGAACCGAAATGCATACGTACTAATAATAAAAGTTTAAATTTCAAAAATAAAAGTCGTTGTTTTCAATTTTGTTTTATTTGCGGTCTATAAGGTGTTTAAAAAGTTTTTCAAATAATTATACTTGTAGATCGTAAAAATTAATCCGAAAAATTTTTTTTTTCAAAATTCTCCGAGCAGTTTTCGAGAAAAACACGATTTTCAAAAAACATTTTTTAACATTTGTATGGTGGGTACCGTTATTTTTAGGTAAAATAATTTTTGTTCTCACATCTTGCAGATTGTAGTAAGAAACTTTTATTTATCAAGTTTAAAAAAAAATCGAGTGCGTGGTTTTTGAAATATGGAGCTTTGAAATACTCTATAAGACCCTCATCATCCCGGTCCTTGTCTATGGTGCAGAGACATGGACTCTGTCGAGAGTGGATAAGAGCGCTTTAGGCTGTTTCGAGAGGAAAATTCTTCGTGTGATCTTTGGTCCCTTCTGCATATACGGGGAGTGGAGGAGAAGATTTAACCACGAACTGTACGGGCTGTACAGCGAAACTGACCTAGTCAAACGTATAAAAGTCCAGCGACTGAGATGGCTTGGTCATGTAGAGCGAATGGACCCGAATGCTCCGGCCCGGAAAGTCTTCGAATCAAACCCCGAGAGACGGCGAAGTAGAGGAAGACCGCGACTCAGGTGGCGCACACAAGTGGGAGAGGACCTCAACCAACTTGGCGTGCGAAACTGGAGACAACTAGCTAGGGACTGAGCTAGCTGGAGAAGCTTGTTGGTTTAGGCCCTGGTCCACCCCGGACTGTACCGCCACCTTAAGAAAGTAAGTAAGTAAGTAAGTTTTGAAAATTTTTTGAGAAAATCAAAAACAAAAAAAATGGTTCTAAGGGGGGTACCAAAAATAACTATTTTTTGGAAAAAACTGTTCAACCATTACCTAGCTTAAGCTAAATCAAATTTTTTGAATTTTTCTTAAAAAATCTGTGGGACAGTTTTTGAGAAAAAAAAATTATTTATTAGATTTCGAAAAGAAATCGTATGGCAGGTACCGTTATTTGTAGTTGAACAGACAAATTGATTTTCGAGACATAGTGCCTACAAGCCGCAAGTAAAAATAATCAAATCATGTAATGGACACAATAATGGTAATTATTAAAAGAAACGCATAATGTACATTTTTTAAAAGATTTTTTAGTCTATGAAAATATTGTTATGGATTTACGTAAGTAAATTAAAGTTTAAAAAAAAAACACAGAAACATAAAATTGTAAATCTTAATTTTCGTTCAATTAATTTAAATCTTTTGATCTTTTAAACTAAGCTTGAAAGTTAATAACTAAATTATAATTCCTTTACAAATCTTACATTTAGTCATAGCGCAAGGGTATATAAGAGTGCCTTATTCATCAATAAAAAACAAAAACAAAAAAATCGAACTTGAAATTTTGCTTTCTTTTACTTTTACTCCTTGCATATCTTGTATACAAAAGAATACCTTTCACCACAAATTGCCAAAATGACATCAAACCGACCGTCAAAGAAAAATTTATATTATCCTTTAAATATGGTGTTACATTTTTTAACTAGACAACACTCCTCGGCTGTCGTCTTACAAATCGTCTTGACATATTTAAGGGATTTTCGGGGAAAGGATTAAAGAAGGCAAAATATATTAAAATCTTACTATATCTGCCATTCATGCCAAGCAAGATACCAAATTTGCATAAAAACAAAATCAATATTTACAGGGTGTTTTGCAAGTCATTAAAATATGTAGCTCAAGTACATTAAAAATGAACCATGAAAAATTGGGACATGCCTAATATTTGGCACAACGCTCTCTCGTTTGTATTATAACCTGTTCAAATATTCTCAGCTAGCTACATTATCAGCTGTTTCGTTCGAAATACAAACATTTCTTTCTTGAGAATAATTTAGTAAAGGAGACAGCTTTTTTTGATTTAGTCATACAATACAGGTTGAAAATAATAACAATGATAGTTTTCCACCTATTCAAAACTTATCTAACGGTCCACTACACCGGTAGTAAAGATGTAAAAAAATAAAATGCACGTACTTGATTTTATGTAAAAGTACTTTGGAATTTGGAAATCATGGATTTTATTAGTAAAAATCGATTTCAAGTATTTAATAAATATATATACATTTAAGGAAATAATTTCAAATACTTTTAAAATATTATATATAAAAAAAATTATTTTTTTTTTTTCAAAAATACGTAAAAAATGTTTGAGAAAATTTCTAAATGCAAAGCACACTTAATTTTTTTATATTATAATCATTTATTTATTTCATCAATAAAAGTTAATTTCTAACCAACAGAGATTAAGAAAGATACTAATTTTTTCTTAAAACTATTCCTGAAATCGAGAACATTACAAACTGAGTTAGCCTGTCTTAAACAACGGGTTATAGCTTCATTGTAACCATAGTTCACTCTATGAAAAGGAATCTCAAGTAACAAACGAGAACGAATTTCACGTTTAGGAGCATACTAAAAAACTAAAGAAAGCAACAAAGGGCAATTCATTTTGAAGTTAATTATATCTCTTATAAACATAATTTCAAAATTTACTCTTATAGATTCAAGAGATTGAATAGCCAATAACAGACATCTTGAACTATAAGAAGGCGCCTCAATATTCCAGTGAAGGATTTTGATAGCCATTCCAGTAAAACGCTTCTGAGTCTTTTGAATTCTCATAGAATGAGTATTTTATTTGCAGCAGTTTTCTAAAACGGATCGAACGAAGCTAAAATATAGTGATCTTAACGTTAAAGGATCTTAAAAATCTTTTGAATTGGGGTTATTAAAATCAAGCATGGAGCTAGCTTTAGAAACATTATAGTCAATGTGATTGGACAAGGTTAATTTTATATCAATTATAACACCAAGATTTTTTTTTTTTCATAATTCTAGCTAAGTGTGTTTCACCCACGCTATAAGAAAACACTATTGGAAATTAATTCTGATGAAAAGACATACATTGACAGTTGGACACATTAAGATAAAGGTCATTAACTACACACCAATAAAAAAAATCCTGTCTAAGCTTCTTGTAAACTAATACAATCTAGAGTTCACTAGATACTGAAATAAAGTTTAATGTCGTGGGCGTACATTAATTATTTGCAAGTTTTCAACAATTCAGGATTTTCGTTAGTGAAAAGAAGAATCAATAGAGGTCCTAAGTGGCTACCTCGTGGAACGCCAGAAGTAACATTCACAGAATCACAGAGAAAAAACCTAGTTTTTTAGTTTTGATACCAGTATTAAATGATTTGCTCGATCAAAAGCATTTGAAAAATCCGTGTACACTACGTCACATTAAGAGCCTCGTTCAAGGGAGCTAACTAAATAATTGTTAAAAAAAAACGAGGTTGGTAGTAGTAGAACTCATGCTGCAGTGGAGAAATTACTTCTTTCAAAACAAAGACTAATTTGTTATATATAATTTTTTTCAAAGAGCTTAGATATTGCTGAAATTTTATAAATTCGGGGGTAGTTAAACTTCAATCTTACAGCCTGACTTAAAAATTGGATGTATGCAAGATAATTTCCAAGCATTAAGGAAAATACCTTCACGAAGAGAACAATTGAAAATGACTGAAAGTGGAATGTTCGATTTTTTTTTGCAAATGCGAAACTGCTCACAGATGCACAGTCTAAAGGACAGTTTGTCGAAAATAGTTCTTTAGACTTCTTCATCGTTGTTATGTTAACTTTGGTTAAAATCTCGAATTTTTTTAACACTTAATCAATATTTGCTCTTTGATCAAGTAAAAAGTAAGTTTTCTATAAGTTAATGATCTGGTCTCGAGGGTGTTCAACTGATGTCATGTCCGTTGTCAAAAATACCTTCGGCCAGTATTTCCCAGTATTCCGAAAAAAAGTTGTCCCTTGTTTGCTGTCGTTGCAAATACATTAGACTGGGCCAAAAAAATTGACTATTTTTTTTTTGAAATAAATTTAATAAATTGTTATTTTTCTTCGATTTTACTTTATTAATTTGGAATTTTGTAACTAACGAAAAATAACAATTTATTAAGCTTAATTACTCAAAAACGGCTTGTCTGACGAAAATTTTCATTTAGACCTTTTTTGTAGGGAATTTAATTTTATATAAAAGTAAGTCAAAATGAATTTTTTTTACTTCAATGTTTTGTCAGTTCTGACGCAAAACATGAAATTATGACTAAAAATCAAAATTAGCGATGATAGCCCTCTTAAAATTGATATTAAGGGCTCAAACTTTTACGAACATTTTTTTTTGTCATTCTGAATGATATTCTCGATATATCTTTTAAAAAAAAAAATAGTCAATTTTTTTGGCCCAGTCTACAAATACATACTCGTAACACTGGTTAACAAAGACAAATTGAAAACACTTTTTCCGAGATCTAGGAGAACTAAGACAAATTTTCCTGCTAGTCCAGAAATGATCGACAGTGAGTGTAGTAGACTGTCAAAGGCCACCATTTATTTCTACCTACCTAAGAAAAAATGTATACAAATAGTTTCAAATATCAACTAGTTAAACTATGGGCTTAAAGCCGACGTGACCACGAATGATGAAACCTATATTCGAAACGTCGGGTGAAAGAACTAATAACTAATTATTTCTTAAGAAAGTAAACCGCAGTAAATTCCGAAAAACTTTATCTATTTAACATGAACAACGTCCGCGAAAGGATAAACTTAAAATCTCATACTCATAACTCCGTTTTTTTGTTTTTGATTCGATAATCAATTTTTTCCAATTTGGAAGATTAAAAAAAAATCCTTTTGACAATGTATAATTTTAGTTGATAACAATTTTATGTTAGTGTTTATTTTTAAACATTTTGTTCTTTACTATTTCAAAATTTTATTCGATTCTGTGTTCAACGAGTTTTCTTTGATTCAAGTCTGACGACAATCAAAAAGATTTTATAATTGTTTCACATAATTACATTCTTACAAGACACTGAATTGTAAAACACTTGTATTGTAATAGGGGGCGTGACAACAGATGTAAGAAATATCAATTTTAAAATTGATTAAATTCTGTTAATTAAAATTAAAGTACAATAAAGAAGGAAACAGAACTGAACTAAACAGTGATTCCAGGGGCGAACGCAGAAAATAATTTCGGGGGAGATTTTCATAAATATATTATTTTATTACTATATTGTAGGTACATGTTAATTACATATTCTTTATTGTAATTAACATAAATATGTTATAACTAAATAATATTTGATCTCAGGGATAGGACCTATCGGAACAATTTCATACAGCTAAATCGCAAAAACAAAACATCATAAAGATGTTGCAACGGATACCTATTTGGCAAATTTGAATAATGTTACCAAAAGTTGGATAATATTCACTACGAGGGCGTTTTTGGTGCTTCCCATTTGGCCATTTTTTATTCCGGAATTAATTCTTAGACATAGACTTTTACTATACGGCCCTGTGATGGAGGCCATCATTTGGTTCGTAAAATATCATTAATGCAACACGAAGAAAAAGAATGTATAAGTAATTTCATAAGTGTACCTAACAATAGAGTTAAAATAAGTTCTAGGTTCGCCTAGTGGTCCAAATCTGCAAAACTAAATCCGGCATATATTAATACGTGAAGTTATAACTTGTTGTACTTTTGCGATGATAGGAAAAAGAGTTATACGAAAACATAAGGACGACAGCAACACTCAATTGGTACCTACGTTAACTATGCTACATAATTATAATCAAAACGCTCTCAGAGCGTGCTATGTGCTAGATACTCATTTGTAACTGTAACTTTCAACACACTCCGACTTTGGAGCCATCAATAACTCAAAATTATATAAATCGAAATCATTTATTAGCCATAAATCGGCCCTTAAGATTAACACCGATATCTGTATCGGTATATTTGCTCCGTTCGTTAGTCCGTTTTCTGCCCTATACATAATGTTAATTATCAAAAACGCAATTGCTGTTCTATTCGTCTCTATTTTTTAATCATCAATTCTAATTAAGACAATTGTGTTAAAATACGAAGACACATAAAATAAAATGCACGACTGGGTCGCACAAACTTGCTCTTATGTAAAAGACTAAGAATTTCAAAAATTATTGTTATTACAGAAATAACACAAAATTCTTTTTTAAAATACTCCTTTAGTAGTTGGAGCTAAGCAAAGAATGCCATGTGTTGTGAGCAAATATTAGTTTATGCAAGAACAAAATTGTAATTCGTATTAGTGGTTTCTTAAAAAAATAAGCTTTTGTATACAAAATTTTTAAAACATACTTAAGAAAAAATTTTGGTACGCATATTTAAATTTTTTATAATTGTTCTAATAAAAATTTAATTTACAAAAAAAATATTAAGCAGTTTTTGAGATATCGAATTTTCAAAAAAAAAAAAATTGATTTTTTTCTTTCAAAAATTCAAAGAATATTTTTTTTTAAAAAAGTCTTAAAATGCAATGTTTTTTTAAACTTTTTAGAAGCTTCTCTAAAAGTAAAGATTAATCGAAACAAAAAAAAACTATCAAAATTCTCGGAGCCGTTTTTGAGAAAAATACGTAGTCGAACAGACAGACAGACAGAATTTTGGGACCCACATTTTTCGTCTTCGCTATCATCGTAATATCAACTTTGATAAAAATCTTCAGTTCGTTTTTTTTTACGAATGCATTACTTGCCTTATAGTACCTACAAGTCGTAAGAAAAAACAACACTAGCAGAAGAATTTATGGCACGAAAATAACACTTTGTTTTTTTTTTTTTTTTCTTTAATAAAATGAACCCTTATTTTTTTTGGTCGTTTGGGGGGGGGGGGGGGGTTTGAACCCCTAAAACCCCTACCTGCATTGGCCCCTGAGTGATTCAATAAAATACTTCAAAGTATCCAAAACTTAAATTTTTTCGCTTGGTTTCATTCGTACGCATAATTTATCGTTTGTTTCGCGGTTCAATGGCCAGCAGTAATCCTATTTTCGTGACCTTTTAACTTACGATATAGGTACTATAGGGCAAGTTCTGCATTTGGAAAAAAAATTGAACTCGAGATTTTGATCAAAGTTGACATTACGATGATAGCGAAGACGAAAAAAGTGGGCCCGGAAATTCAGCATTTTCTTCAAACTCGGTACTTAAAGGTCTTCGGTGATTCCGTAGAGGAGAAATTGAAATTTTTTTTTAGCTCTAAAACAAACGGTACCCCCATACACCCAAAATGCATAATCTCATTTATCTCGAAAATGGCTCTAACGATTTTGATAAAAAAAAAATTAAGTGTGATAATATGGACATGGAATATATTTTGGTCAAAAAAAATTTGGGGGGAAATGTTACTATTAACGGTACCTGTCATAGAACCGTTTTTTTATTTTCGACTTTCCCATTAACGACTCTAAGGATTTTAACCAAAAATTTTCAGCAGGAGTCCCTTAAGTTTAAAATAATATTGTATATAAAAATATTCGAAAAAATATTTTTTGGGTTTTTTGAAAAAAATTTTTTTTTTGAAAAATCAATATCTTCAAAACCTATGAACGATTATTTTTTGAAATTATTTCCTAAAATCAATATTATTTAATACTTTAAATTCGCATCCCACATTTTTTTCTTGAACAATTTTAAATAAATTTCTTATACAAAAATAAATAAATTCATACTTTTCTAGAAATTGGATGGCAATTTTATGCAATTGAACATTATTATCTCATTAAATCCATGTTTTATATTTATAAAATTATAAAATCTATCACGTTCGTGCGATCCAGTCGTGCATTTTATTAATTTAATTATATATACTTAAGTTGGCCTTGCTGGTTCTACCAGGAGGCTTTTGCTTAAGATATTGCAGTTCATTCAATAGCAGGTATCAAGTCAGTATAATATGAAGTCACAATAGGGATCGTGTTTTAAGGCTTTAAAACATGGAACATTTGACTTCGCATATACCTATTCTGCCGCTGTTCCATTCAAAGATCATGGATATTGGTGTACTGCACATTGCTCTCTTAAAGGATTCTCAGCACTTTGCAATTCGCTGATCTAATGTTTCTTATGAGTATCGTTACTTATGACGAGAATAAGTACTAGTAGAATTCATAGGGTAGTTGAAGTTAGGTCGACGCAGAGGATGAAACGCAAATATTTGTTTGAAAGCTACTTTGAATCAATAATTCAACAAGTCCAATTAAATTGTGCCGAGTCTTCTACTTTACTGGTTTATTTCGGAGTTTGCGGAGTTTGTATTATAAAATTATAAAACTTTCTTTAATAAAATAAAAATAGTAGAAATAGTGGAGTAAGTACGATAATCAAATGCGAAAGTTCCAGGCTTCGATTCAAATTCGCTACCACACAGAATTGTGTATGCCATATTTTCGTGTTTTTTATTGAAACTTTTAGTACTAATATTGTTCGAAGATGTTATTCTGCTGTCTAAGTATTTTATCCGCCCAGGGCGTCAATTTTCCAAATAAGAAGGAACGATATAGACCCCCACAAATTATATCAAAGTATGTCGAATTGGCATTGTAGATTGAAAGTGCCGGACATTATTTACACATGGAGATATCTATAAAACAAGGTTTATGCTAAATGTGTATTATTTTCTCAAATCACTTTAATGATTTTAATAATAATCTATCACCCTGTATAATTACACTCAGGCATACCATATGGTGAGCTGGGTGGTTAAAGGTCACACTGGGCGAAAACAACAAATGGGTCTATAAAGAAACGATTTCATAGTTCACTAAGCCCTTTTTGTATTGCTTTTGGAGGTTGACAAGCAGCAAGTACATATTTCCGGGATATACAAAATTTGTATTGTGGTTTA
Organism: Chrysotoxum bicinctum; assembly: GCA_911387755.1. NCBI lineage: Eukaryota > Metazoa > Arthropoda > Insecta > Diptera > Syrphidae > Chrysotoxum > Chrysotoxum bicinctum. The sequence continues at coordinate 38,999,884 of OU426988.1, forward strand.
AAGTTTAAAAAAAAATATTTCAAATATCTTTCCTAAGTGACATAGTACATTATGACATAATAACCATTTAGATGTCTGGCAAAATTTCAAAATGTATTTTGCAGGACAAAGACAATGAATAGCTCCCTAGGTTATAAATTGCATCACAACACAAACATCCACACAATTTATTGAAGATATTAGTATACATGACCCCCGCACAAACACCGTTGTAATCTGATGATATTAATAGCGACACACCTATTTAGAATAGGCAAATAATAATTCTATTTCTAGTTGGTGTTAAGGCATTATAACCTTTTCATGAAACCTTCTCAAAGGTCATCCGATGGTAAGCAAATAAAAGAAATATCCATTGGCTTATGTCACTCAGGGCTTATTGTAATTGTGTTGAATTTGTTCATTTGAATTGTTTTAAAGGATAACCATTGGTTCCGTTTGAATTTTTAATGTCAAGGTTTTGATATATGAGCAAATGAATCAAGCTCTAAATTAGCTTCTTTATAATGAAGCGCGTTTGAGGAAGTAGAGAGAATTCATAGCAAATTTTTAATTCGGAAGTCTTACAAAAAAAATAAAAAAGAACCTAATATGGTTACAAACCATGACTGAAGCCTTTAAGAAAAATCAAGGGAAAATCGGAGTAAAATTACCGCCGGAGTTGAGGATATGGGGAAATCATTTCTGCAAATTATGTAACTAGACGACGCAGTCAAATAATTCCAATTCCCTCCACTCGAACTTGGCAAGTTGAAAAAAACTTTATCACTTTGGTTACAAATATTTCGAGAACCAGACCTCGCAGAAGCTTCCGTTTTTCACCAGTAGATAGCTGTGGACAATTTAACCAGGGATTTTGGAAACCCGAGCCTCTTACGAGGTCTGGTTTCGGAAATAGCGCCAACCAAAAACATTATTAGGTAGTTGGGGCTCGAAAAACCATACAATCACTTTGAACCCGCATATTTCGTTAACCAGACCACTCAGAAGCATTTCGTTCACATGTGTATATATGAATTGAATAGACCTTTCATTTGATGTATGTCTCGATGCATTTGGGGAATTTTTAAAATTTGGTGATTTTTTTAGACCAGTGGTTAGTCCATGATTTTTTCAAAATTCTCAAAAATTCAGTAAAATCACTTTGGTTACAAACATTTCGAGAACCAGACCTCGCAGAAGCTTCCGGTTTTCACCTGTAGATAGCTGTGGAAAATTTAACCAAGTATATTTGAAACCCAAGCCTCTTACGAGGACTGGTTTCGGAACTAGCGCCAACCAAAGACATTATTAGGTAGTTGGGGCTCGAAAAACCATACAATCACTTTGAACCCGCATATTTCGTTAACCAGACCACTCAGAAGCATTTCGTTCACATGTGTATATAGGAATTGAATAGACCTTTCATTTGATGTATGTCTCGATGCATTTGGGGAACTTTGAAAATTTGGTGATTTTTTTAGACCAGTGGTTAGTCCATGATATTTTCAAAATTCTTAAAAATTCAGTAAAACCAATTTGCTTAGAAATATTTCGAGAACGAGACCTCGCAAAAGCTTCCGGTTTTCACCTGCAGATAGCTGTGGAATATTCAACTAAGGATTTTGAAAATCGGAACCTCTTGCGACGTCTGGTTTTGGAAATAGCGTCAACCAATACATTATTATGTAGTTGGGGCTCGAAAAACCATACAATCACTTTGGACCCGCATATTTCGTTAACCAGACCATGCAAAAGCATTTCGTTCAGACGTGTATATAGAAATTGAATAGACCTTTCATTTGATGTATGTCTCGATGCATTTGGGGAACTTTGAAAATTTGGTGATTTTTTTAGACAAGTGGTTAGTCCATGATATTTTCAAAATTCTTAAAAATTCAGTAAAACCAATTTGCTTAGAAATATTTCGAGAACGAGAATTTAATTGAATATAGCTTTTATTTGATGTATGTCTCGATGCAATTGGGGAACTTTGAAAATTTGATTTTTTTAGACAAGTGGTTAGTCCATGATTTTTTCAAAATTCTCAAAAATTCAGTAAAATCACTTTGGTTACAAATATTTCGAGAACCAGACCTCGAAGAAGAAGAAGCTTCCGTTTTTCACCTGTAGATAGCCGTGGAAAATTTAACCAAGGATATTTGAAACCCGAGCCTCTTACGAGGACTGGTTTCGGAAATAGCGCCAACCAAAAACATTATTAGGTAGTTGGGGCTCGAAAAACCATACAATCACTTTGGACCCGCATATTTCGTTAACCTGACCACTCAGAAGCATTTCGTTCACATGTGTATATGGACCAAAACGCGGACTGTTACGTTACATTCATACGCATATTTCAATACAAATTTACCTGAAAATATTTATATGAAACTGAATACTTTTTCAATATCTATTATTTTTTTCTCAAAATAGACTTCCTAACTAACATTTTCTATTAATTTAAAAATCAGTGAGGCCTGTCATTTAAACGCTAAAAATGTTTTAGCAGGACTGTTACGTTACATGAATTTGGAAGTAGATTTTGAGGTTGCATTACATTATGCAATAAGTCTGCTCTTTTAGTGTAGTATTTCAAACGTGAGGTTCGAGGTTTCTGAGATTAAGAAAGGAAGTAGCAAATAAAATATTAATTACACTAAATACTGTCAGGCGAATCTATAAACAAATCTTAAAGGTTACTTAACTTTAAAATACCTCTAAGCAGCTCTTAAGTATGAAATCGGTATCTATAATCAATTTTCACATTTAAGTAACGTTACTTAAAGGCCTCTTAACTTAAACGCCATCAACCGCGTTTAAGGGTCACTTAAAGGCATTTTAAAATGTATTTTGACATATCGATTGTCATCTTTGAAATTTTGAAGCTTCAAATTGTGAGTTTGTAGGTAGATATTGTTTGTTGTGATATTATATTAGAATTATAAAGTGCAACGATTTAAGAAACATAAAATTTGTATTGATTAAAGTATGTGTACGCGCAAAGAAATTTCGTCCACGCTTCCCTCTGAGCCTTTGAAGTGTTTGTATCGACACTTTCTTCCTCGTTTTTGGAAGAGAATAGGCGTTTTCCTAAATGCAGTGTTGCAGCGCATCGTGGATTTTGATGCCCTTGCAACGTTTTTCTTCACTCTGAAATTTACTTTTACAATTCATTAAAAAAAACTCTAAAATTTAGAATTCGTATTTAATAACGTTATTTTATTGAAGCAAGAGAATAAAAAAAAGCATCAAAATTCATGATGCGCTGCAACACTGCATTTAGGAAAACGCCCAATCTGTGCATAAAATAATTCTGTTTTGTAGTGTATTATTGCAAATTCTAAAATAAAAAAGTTTCCTTGTAGGAGGCATCCCAATTTTCAGATCTTTTTCTTTTATTTGTAGCGGCGGGTGTGGGTGTGTGTTCGATAGCCATTTTTTTTTGATTTCACAAATAAAAAAATGTGTCTTCCAATTATTTACAGAAAGAAGGTGTCACAAAACAGCTGTGTTGTATAAAATGAAGCAACATTTGTTTTTTTTCTGTACTAGATTTTCACATTCTTTTACGTTACGTGACACAACCATTGTTTAGTTAAGTACCAATGAAAAATCGATTATAGATACGAATTGAAGTTTCGTCGTTTAAAGCCAAATTAAATATTTAAGTATGCTTAACTAAATAACCTCTAAGATGCAGTTTAAGAAAATCTTATAGATACGGCTGTGTATTTTTAGATTCTGTGGAAAGAAAAATGTTGGGACTGTTACGTTACATGAAAAGACTGTTACGTTACACGTGCGATCTTGGTTCTTTTAAGAGTTAAAGTCAGCATCGAATGGCTAAAATTGTATTTTTTTAGAGTTATTTGGTTTTCTTATCGTTAGACATTAAAAAAGGGTAACTTATGTAACATACAAATTAAATAAAAAAAAAAACTTTATTTTCCATTATACGTAAGTATCTACATATCGAAATTGTGGCGATCCATTAATCCACTAACTTACTTTAAATATTTCCACTTAGTTTTAAAAATAATAATATTTTACTTTATTTAAGATAAATTCATCAATCATTCATTGTAATAATTTATTAAGTTTGTTTATCGAATTTAAACAAACTTTTAGTATAAATAGAGTGCTTTGTTAATAAATATAAATCAATTCTAATTTGGAAAACAACAACTTCTCAAACTTTTCCGTCCTTTTTAAACTATTTACATACATACATACGAGTATATACAGCCTTATCATCGTATCGTTACGATCGTAACGTTTGTTTTCTTCATGGTATCTGTTTCGTAACGGAAAAAACCGTCGTTTACTAACGCGTGTAGATATTTGACGTAAACGCCAAAAAATAAATAAAGTGTTGAATTGTGTCAAATAAGCAAAGAAGAATCATAGATAGTGCAGCAGTGTTATTGGAAGCGGAAAGATATGAATAAAGAAAAAAGAATATTCTTAAGAAATATATCAAATATTTTCTAACTCAGATACAGCGTAATTATAAATTATAAAAGTTTATTCGTTTTTAATTTTTCTTTGGAAAATTGTCCACTTATAATTTGCTGTCGGAGATCAAATATCTTCATAAATCGCATGAATCCACCTTGCGATGCTGCAATTTTGACATTTCATCGGCATGCAACGCAAGGATTTGACATTTTCAACGCACACAAACTTTATTTTCGTAGATTTTTCCGATTGCCCTATCGGAACGGCAACAATCATACAATATTCGTACATTTCGTAGAAATCGGAGAAAATTACGTTCCGATGATAAGGCTTATAGTTTTCGTTCTTTTGGGTCTTACTAAGCTTTCCCTAAACATTAGAAATATGATTGAGGTTATGAAATCAACATAGTTACAATTTTTTAATTTGAAACGAAAAAAGACTGTTACGTTACAAACTGTTCTGTTCTAAACAACGGCATTATTTAGTACACAACAGAATTATTATTTTATTTTTAAAATAGACTAAAACTACTCGGAGAAAATATGGTTTTATTCATATGTTGATATAATAGAAGCATGGAAAAATAAACTTTTAAGGTTCTTGGACTGTTACGTTACATCAAATATTGCGGTGGGTTTCTTTGTTATTTTAAATGCTGATTTCAATTTGTTTTTCCAAATATTTAAGCCCTATACTTTCAACAAAACTTACTTAATGTGTCCAAAACGGATAACAATTAAAAAACTAATTTTGAAATAATAAAACTTACCATTTTGTTTCGTTTTGTATTTTAATTTTTTTTTTAATTTCAAGGAATCAAAGAAAAACGTGTTTATGGCGAAGTAAGTAACGAATATCTCTTTGAAATTTATGTTACTCGTTACTTTGGGATGTATAAAAAATAAAAATGGCGAAAAGCCCGCGAAATTTGAAATATTTTTTTTTTCTTTGTGGTTTCGTTTTTCGCGTTTTGGTCCATATAGGAATTGAATAGACCTTTCATTTGATGTATGTCTCGATGCATTTGGGGAACTTTGAAAATTTGGTGAGCCTCTTACGAGGTCTGGTTTCGGAACTAGCGCCAACCAAAGACATTATTAGGTAGTTGGGGCTCGAAAAACCATACAATCACTTTGAACCCGCATATTTCGTTAACCAGACCACTCAGAAGCATTTCGTTCACATGTGTATATAGGAATTGAATAGACCTTTCATTTGATGTATGTCTCGATGCATTTGGGGACCTTTGAAAATTTGGCGATTTTTTTTAGACCAGTGGTTAGTCCATGATTTTTCCAAAATTCTCAAAAATTCAGTAAAATCACTTTGGTCTCAAATATTTCGAGAGCCAGACCTCACAGAAGCTTCCGGTTATCACCTGTAGATAGCTGTGGAAAATTCAACTACGGATTTTGAAAATCGGAGCCTCTTACGACGTCTGGTTTTGAAAATAGCGCCAACCAATACATTATTAGGTAGTTGGGGCTCGAAAAACCATACAATCACTTTGGATCCGCATATTTCGTTAACCTGAACACTCAGAAGCATTTCGTTCACATGTGTATATAGGAATTGAATAGACCTTTCATTTGATGTATGTCTCGATGCATTTGGGGAACTTTGAAAATTCTGTGATTTTTTTAGACCAGTGGTTAGTCCATGATATTTTCAAAATTCTCTAAAATTCAGTAAAATCACTTTGGTCAGAAATATTTCGAGAACCCGACCGCGCAAAAACTTCCGGTTTTCACTTGTAGATAGCTATGTGGAAAATTTAACTAGGGTTTTTGAAAACCCGAGCCTCTTACAAGGCTCGGTTTCGGAAATAGTGCCAACCAAAGACATTATTAGGTAGTTGGGGCTCGAAAAACCATACAATCTCTCTGGACCCGCATATTTCGTTAACCAGACCACTCAGAAGCATTTCGTTCACATGTGTATATATGAATTGAATAGACCTTTTATTTGATGAATGTCTCGATGAATTTGGGGAAGTTTGAAAATTTGGTGATTTTTTTAGACCAGTGGTTAGTCTATGATTTTTTCAAAATTCACAAAAATCCAGTAAAATCATTTTGGTTACAAATATTTCGAGAACCCGACCTCGCAGAAGCTTCCGGTTTTCACCTGTGGATAGCTGTGGAAAATTTAACTAGGGATTTTGAAAACCCGATCCTCTTACGGCGGCTGGTTTCGGAAATAGCGCCAAGCAAAAACATTATTAGGTTGTTGGGGCTCGAAAAACCATACAATCAATTTATACCCGCATTTTTCGTTAACCAGACCACTCAGAAGCATTTCGTTCACATGTGTATAGAGGAATTTAATAAACCTTTCATTTGATGTATGTCTCGGTGCATTTGGAGAACTTTGAAAATTTGGTGATTTTTTTAGAGCAGTGGTTAGTCCATATTTTTTTCAAAATTCTCAAAAATCCAGTAAAATCACTTTGCTTAGAAATATTTCGAGAACCAGACCTCGCCGAAGCTTCCTAATTTCACCTATAGATAGCTGCGGAAAATTTAACTAGAGATTTTGAAAACCCGAGCCTCTTACAAGGCTTGGTTTCGGAAATAGCGCCAACCAAAGCGCGGGTAGATTATATAAAAAAAAAAAAAAATTATTAGGTGGTTGGGGCTCGAAAAACCATACAATCTTTTTGGACCCGCATATTTCGTTAACCAGACCACTCAGAAGCATTTCGTTCAGATGTGTATATAGAAATTGAATAGACCTTTCATTTGATGTATGTCTTGATGCATTTGGGGAACTGTGAAAATTTGGGTGATTTTTTTAGACCATGGTGATCCATGATTTTTTCCAAATTATCAAAAATTCAGTAAAATCACTTTGGTTAGAAATATTTCGAGAACCAGACATCGCAGAAGCTTTCGGTTTCCACCTGTAGATAGCTGTGCACAATTTAAAGAGGGATTTTGAAAACCAAAGACTTTATTAGGTACAATCACTTTGGGCCCTACATAGCTTGCTGTATAGTACCTTTAAGTCGCAAGGAAAAAGGTGTTATGCATGACCCTTGTGTATATGAAGTATATTTTTCTATAGAAGAGTATAATCAAAAATTTAAGGAAATAACAATGACATAGATAAATTAGACATTAAATTAAAAAAAAAATCTTTATTTCGCAGAAATATTCCTGATTTTCTTTTATATTCGTTAAACTTCATAACAAAACTAAAAATTAATGTATACAAAAAAATGCCTATTCAATTCAATTAGCCACAGGTCAAATTTAATTTTTATATTAGAAGTAAAAAAGTCACGTAGGCACATAATAGGTAATATTACGAATAACAGCATAATGAGTTTAAAGTGAAAGTCTTAAAAAATGTTGATAACAACACATAATACTTTTTTTAAGTAGGAAAAAAAAAATAAGCGGAAAAGATGTTTCCTTCCAAACAAAAATAAAACCCAAAGGCACAAACTTAACCATTTCATTCCCAGCGCATTCACTGGAATTTTTTATAATACCAATGGACTTTGTACATTTTCGGTCTTAATGAAATTAAAAATCAATAAACCACCCTATACAAAGAACGCATTCAGACGGACTGGACGCTCCTCTTCAAAATTAAGTAATAAAAGATCCAGATTCCAGAATTGAAAAGAAAATTTCATTAAGGCTACCATTTTAGGTCTATTTTTTTTTATCTCTAGGCAAAATATAAATTGCTTTAACTTAATACTTACAAGGACACAACGCCACTATATATAAGGAAGGTATTTTACTTTAAAAAAAAGTACATTCAAGAATGTACGTGTAGAATGAAAAAGAAAATTTTTTTTCGGGTAGTCAATACATCGTTCCTTATTAAAAAACGATTTATAGCAACGTTTACAGTACCGTCATCATCGCCACCCCTGACTCAGAATTGTTTGGGTCACCTTATTTTCAACATTGTATCCCAAATTTTGCAGAGGTGTCGTTTTAAATAAATATTAGAGACGAAGAAATAGATTAGTTTATGTGGTAGTACTTTGATGTCTCAAAGGAAATCTTAACACATTAAAAGATAACTTGCATTTTTTCTCTTGAATGATCTCAAACTTTAGGTCGCTTATTCTTATATTCTTGATATACAGGCTTGTTTAATAGAATTCGTATTTATAGGGTTTTCCAATAAGAGGTGTTATTTTGATATTCAAAGAAAAATGGCATTTTTGGAGATAAATGATCGGATGTTTATTTCATTATAAAGAGGAAGGTATGCCGTTAATAATGGAATACAACATCAGCCAAATGGCCGCCAAGACCACGCTTACAGGACCATATCCTTTTCATGAAATTTTCCATAACCAAATCGCAAAGTGGCTGCCCTATGTCCTCGATAGCCTCACGAATTTCATCTTTGAGGTCTTGAATCGACGCTGGGCTGTTGGCGTAGACCTTATCTTTCACGTGGCCCCAAAGGAAGAAGTCGCAAGGTGTTAAATTACAAGACAAGGTCTACGCCAACAGCCCAGCGTCGATTCAAGACCTCAAAGATGAAATTCGTGAGGCTATCGAGGACATAGGGTAGCCACTTTGCGATTTGGTTATGGAAAATTTCATGAAAAGGATATGGTCCTGTAAGCGTGGTCTTGGCGGCCATTTGGCTGATGTTGTGTTCCATTATTAACGGCATACCTTCCTCTTTATAATGAAATAAACATCCGATCATTTATCTTCAAAAATGCCATTTTTCTTTGAATATCAAAATAACACCTCTTATTGGAAAACCTTTTAGATATAAACAAATTGTGTAGGTCTTATCCAGACGAACCGCCCAAAAGATGACATTTAATATTGGATGACTTGGTTCCCAGAGTATTCATAGAGCACATTAGCGACAATCAACAAAGAAACAGTCGAATCAGTCGTAGGCTACAAGCCACCCCAGAATGCGTTAAACTGAACTGACAGAAGATGCATATGTAAATATGCCGTAGTGTAAAATAAGAGCAACGAGGTTTGTCGATCCGGGAGAAGAGAAGAAAGTCATGTCCTACTGAGATCGAAGAGTCTCGCGATCGAAACAACACCGGGAAATTTTATAAAAACAAAAACAAAATCAAGCAACTGATTACTGGTCTTAAGACTGGAACCTAGGCTTTTTGAAACAGCGCACCACATGGAAAAGTAGAGAGTTTTGAGTAGCATTTCCAGCAGCTGGTAAAATGACATTATTTAAAATGAAGTAAGTAGCCCACTTCCATTTAATGAAGATGAGTTTCACCACCCAGTATAGAAGAGATTGACTCAGATATACAAATCTAAAGAACAGCAAGACCGCAGGATCTGATGGCTACCATGCAGAACACTTTAAATACGAAGATAGTAGGAAGTATATATCAAATCATCAACGAAGTGGATTAAAGGAATCATGTCACATGAATGGAAATTGACTACCAGTTGTAGCTCCATATCTCCAACAAAAAAGGCGATCTTATGTCCTGCAAAAACTATTGAGGCATTTCCATTCTAAACATCACATATAACATGGTAACGAATGTACGCACATTCAAACTGAAGCAAATCCTGGAAAAGAGCAACGAATTTCAAGACCTTTCATTAACCAGAATATGTTAGCATTTATCGGGAACGGCATTCCGGGAAAACTGATACTATTGGGATATGCGAATGATGTCGTCATTATCGACCATTCCAAATGGTTTGTAAAAGAATCCTTCAGTGCGATTGCAAATCAATCGAAAATATTTGGTCTTGAAGTTAATTAGAACTATTGATTCTTGTAGCAACAACTTCGAAGTACCATAGTTAACGAGTTAATTTCCCTTGGAGTTGATACTAAATTCACGAACGACACCTTGGTAGAGATCGGTCGAAGAAATACATTCTTTAGGAAAACGTTCATACTACGTTTCGGCGAAAGAAATAGATTAAAAACTCTTCACGCGAAATACGAAGTACATTTGCTGCAAAACGCTTATACCACCAGTCATGCTTTAGGGCACCGAGTGTTGCACTGTAAGCATGTAAGCACTAAGGGAGAACTGACACTGGGATCTTTTGGAAGAAAATATATTTAGTACAGTGAGAAGTGGCAGAGTGAATGGGGTCGAAGATATAACCGTCAACTCTATGATCTGTACTAAGATGTGGATGTAGTTCAGAAAGCCAAGACAAATCGGCTACATTAGCTTGAACATTTCGAGCGATTAAAAACAATGCTCCAGCCAGGAAAGTCTTCGAAAAACAATGCCCAAGTTCGAGGCAACTAGGAAGACCAATACATCGCGAAACATGAACAAATCTACAGGGCTTTCGTACAGAAAATATTATGACGGCGCGCAGTGATGAAAGCCTTGAACACAGATATCTTTACTGCTGGCCCAAAGATAGTGTGTGGTGTTTATTCAGGAATCTATTCTGAGACTCAAACCATAACCGGCTGTTAAAGCCAGTAATTCTAGTATATCGTTCTTCAAATTGATCCAGCAATGCCGGAATAATCTTGCAATTCTCAATAATAAACTCAAAATTACTCTTATACATATGTGTTCCGGGTCGTAGCGGCGTTGATGGTAATGAATGGCTAGACAAGTATCAGTCTTTCATGGTGCACTTGCGGAAACGGAAAGGGTTAATATTCCGCTCGGAAATGTGAAGGGCAATATTTTCTCAATTTTTGATTCCTTCGACCAATACCTAGACTGCCAGTGGTCTCCATTTCTACCTACCTACAACATTCAATGATCTACAAGTTAACATAAATAACTTTGTATTAGTACTCGTATTTATCGTTATACGAGAAAAACTGATATTTTCCACATTTGATCTTCAATGTCTAGTTCTGCGCAATCGATTTCGTAACGGACTTTTTATTCTTTTTCAATTAGATGTCTCTTATTCCAACGGGATTAAGCTTACACAACGTATAAAAGGTATAGATTGGAGGTTCACCATCGAAATTACCGTACTCTTCGCAACAAAGCTGTTAGTAAAATAAGATCCGCTAAAATTTAAATGTATATCAAAAATATAAGAGCAACATCAAATATACGCCAATTATAGAAAAATCTAAACGAAATAGGGATAGGAAAACAAAAAATTGATAGCGAGAATATTGATGTAGATGTACTTAACCAAAATGTTGTCTCCTTTTTCACATCTTTCTCGTATTGCATCAGATCTTTATAACCCCTTATTTAACGCACCTTTTCAATTCAATTACTGGTATTTTTCTAAACGTTTGTCAAAGTTTTTGAAAGAGTCGTACAAAACTCAATGCTTATCTAAGGGAGCAAAACATCATGTCTCGAAAGCAATTTGGGTTTCGTCAGTAGCATAGTTCATAACTGCTATTATAAATGTTGTTCAAGATACTAGATTAGCTTTAGATGATGACTTAGTACCTTTCTTAGTAATGCTTGACTTCTCCAAAGCCTTCGACAAGGTGGATCATTATAATTTATGTTTTAAACTTCTTTGCTATGTTGCGGTAAATTTTACCACAGCAAGATTCACCAGCCTGTTCGTTTCCCTTTTTTCCTAAGCTACCCTCGATTTGTATTGCAGCTCCAAAATGCTAGCAGAGTTTAGGAGAACCTGGACCATTAGCCAAGGCCTACTCCTAAAGCATCTAGGAAAAACAACGAAAACAGGAATTTCCATCTCAAGATGGAAAGACATGTGATTCCAACGATATGTGTGACAGGTGGTCCACATAACTTTCATTTGACGGACAAGTCAAACCTAGAAACGCCAATTATACAAACAAAAATGAACAAGAGCCTACTTCATAAGCCAAACGATCGAGAGGCCAACATAGAGGGTCTGTTCAAGTAAAACGAAGATGACTTTGTTAGGTGATTCTTCAAATCCCCCAAATCTGCAAGAAGGTCTACTATTTATCTATTTTTCGTTTTAATTGGTCAATAATTGTTGAATACGTATATCCAAAGTCGCGGTTTGATAGTTCAGATCTTCCTAAAATATAATTGAATTCGCAGGTATTAAAAATCTGCAACAGCCAGTATGGTTTATCACCATCTTCCTTCCCACACTAATGGAAGTTCCCCAGGGATCCATTTTGGGGCCCCTTCTCTTTTCGTTTTATATAAACGAACCACCACCAAAGATCTGCCACTGTTCTATTTAAATGTTGCTCAGGACACCCTCGCGGAATAATTGAGGATTGCGCGCAAATAATTAACAACGATCTTGCGGAAATTGTCGGTTGGTCAAAGTTTAATGGACTTTACATACCCACTCAAGTCCAAATGCATCGTGATTAATAAGAAGGTGCTTAATTTAGATTGCGTCTTAAGTATTTTTGTTTGAATGGTAGACCAATTGCATATACATCTAATACAAGAAATCTAGGTACATATGTTGTTCAACAGGACGTTGACTTCGGACACCCATATAAATGCGGCCGTGGGGAAGGCCTATGGAGAGTCCAGAATGTTGTGGTCATCGCAACATTACACGCTCTTGAATATTCGTATGATGCTAGCCAAAACTGTAGTAGTCCCAATATTAACATACGGTTGCAAAATCTACTGTATGTGATGCTGCTAGTAAAAGAAAGCTGAATGTGGTCTTTAACAATACTGCACGCAAAATATTTGGCCTATGTCGTTTTGATTCAAATCTATAATATTTCCCTTGATCATCACATCTCTTACTCTACAATATAATTCAAACTCCACAACCATGGAGCTTATACAATAGCATACGGTTCAGATTCTCCAAAAGATTCCAAATGCTAGCTCGGTTCTCTTGGCGGACTTCAGAGCATCAATTTTTCATCTTTTGTCAATGCTATACATCTCATCTGTGTATTATAGTTTCGTGAAGAGCTTCGTAGTTATTTTCAATATGCAAAGTTTTAAGTTTGTCTTCCAATTTAAGTATAAATTTAATAAGTGATATGTATGTATTAATAAATCCGTAGATTTGTTTTTTGTAAATTATTGGAAAAATAGATTCTAAAAACTTCAAGACATCTATTTAATCCAAAAGAAAAATGTAATATGAAATGGCTTTTCGATGTAGCTTTACTTCATCTAATCTAATGTATTAACTTGGCCTTACTTTGTATGCATTCGATGAATAAATAAATCAACTGCAAGTTTTGATAATTAATTCTACGAATTATAAATACTTTTAGTAAATATGTACCTAGAAAGGGTCACACATTTTTCAAATATCTTTTTCTCCAAGTTTTCAAAAAGAATAGATATAGTAGGATTACGTATAGTATCTATTCATTTAGAAATAAAGATGTTAAACATCTTTTAAGGATGTACAAACCGTCTTCAACCCCGATCACCTTTAACTTAACTTTTCGGAGCACTTTTTGGTTCATTGAGGTATATTTTCAACGCTTTTTTTATACTTAGCGCGCATTTAAGGGGTTATTACTACCCTTAAAATGATTTACACACTACGAGCGTTAGTAAAACAAGGAAGGGTTTAAAGGAGATACCGATGCACATTAGTTTTAAATTTTTGAGGGAAGGAAAAATAGGGCTGGGTTGAGCATTCCACATTCGTGTAGTCCGGCTAAAGAAAGAATCTCTGTATGTCCGTAATTGGGCTCAAGGGTAAACTGATGAGCATTCCTAAAAGCACGACGATTACGGTTAAATTGGGAGCGTAACGGAATCCCGCTTTTTATAATCCCGTTTTTTTTTTTTTCAAAAATCCCGCAAAAAAAGTTTTAAATACCGTTTTCTATAATACCGTTTTTTTTTAATACCGCTTTTTAAAATCCCGTTTATTCAAAATCCCGTTCTATTATAATCCCGCTTTTTTAAATCCCGTCTTATACCGCTTATACCGTTTTTTAAAATACGTATGTACGTAAAAATTATTGATTTTATGTTGGTTATTTTCCAGATTCTTTAAGGTACTAGTACGGTCTAGAACGCCAAAAAAACGCCCGATTTTTGGGAATTTTTCTCTCGGAAACTTTATTAGGTAATAACATAATTTTTTATTTTTTTATTTTAAAAATTTGTTTGTCTTAATTTTCGAATTTTGGCCGAATTAACGAGGGCAGCAACGTCGACTCATCAAAAAACACATTGTCCCATTGCGGACAGTTAATCTTCGGATCTACTAAATCGATTTAAAAAAAGACTTATTGCAACTTGATTGTTTTTATGTTTTCTAAGACAATTTACCACAATTTGATAAAAAAGTTATGAACAAAAAAATGGCGACCCAAAAATGGCCAACAAAATTTGCTAAAAAAAAATTTTTTTTCAAAGCTTGACATTTTTTTGTTTTTGACTTTTTAAACAAATTGTTGTAAATTGTCTTGAAAAAAAACCTTCCTTTAAATAACCCACTTTGATTTTTTTTTGTTTCAGTCCAGCCAATCCTGAAATTAACTGTCCGCAATAGGACAATGTATTTTTTGACATTTTTTTTTTGTCGACGTTGGCGCTCACTATAAAATTCGGCCAAAATTCGAAAATTAAAAATATTTTTTTTTTACTTTTGACGCAGGTATTATTTATTTAAAAAAATAAAATGCACCACTGGGTCGCACGAACTTGCTCCTATGTAATAAACTAGGAATTTTAAAAACGAATGTTATTAGAGAAAACTGTTCATAAGGTTAAAATTATTTTTTTTAAATTCTTTTAGTAGTAAGGGACAAAAACAGAATGCTATGCAAATATGAATTTATGCACGAAAAAAATTATAAGTTCTTGTAGTGGTTTCTTAAAAAACAAGCTTTTATATACAAAATTTTTGAAAGATTTTTAAGAAAAAAATTTGGTATGCCAACTTTAAGTTTTTTTTACTGTAAGAATGGAAAATAAATTTCCAAAAAAATATTGAGACGTTTTTGAAATACTGAATTTTCCAAAAAAAAAAATGATTTTTTTTTTTCAAAAATTCAAAAAATATGTTTTTTAAATTTTTGAAATGCAATGTTCTTTAAATTTTTTAGAAGGATCTCTACAAAAAATTTCATTAAAATCTAATATTTGATAATGAGTAATTCAAAATTTAAAAAAGTGGTTCTATGGTAGGTACAAGCTGTAATATCTTAATTTCAAATTTGTTTTTATTAAATTAAAGATCGTTAAAATTAATTGAAAGAAAAAAATCAAAATTCTAAGCACCGTTTTCGAGAAAAATACGATTTTTGAAAGTCATTTTTTAACATTTGTATGGTGGATACCTTTATTTTTTGGTAAAATACATTTTTTTTCATACATCTTGTAGATTATGATGAGAAACTTTTATTTATCAAGTTTGAAAAAAATCTAGTATAAGGTTTTCGAAATATTGAGTTTTGAAAAAAAACTTTGAAATTTTATTTACTCAATTCTATTTGAATTTTCGGGGAGCCTTACCAAAAACAAATGATCAATATCAGTCGTACCGTTCTTAAGAAAATCAAAAACAATAAAAATGGTTCTTTGGTGGGTAACCTCATTAACGATTTTTCGGAAAACTTTTTTCAACCAGTACCTAGCTTTAACTAATTTTTTTTTTAAATCTGTCGAACAGTTTTTCAGAAAAAAAATATATACAAAATTTCGAAAAAAATTCGTATGGCAGGTACCGTTATTTTGGTCTTAAAAAAGAGAAAAAACCGTATGGGGGGAAAAATTAAAAATGATATCTACCAAGTTTGAAGAAAATCGGCCGAGCCGTTTAGGCTGTAGTCGAACCGACAGAAAGACAGAATTTCGAGATCCACTTTTTTAGTCTTCGCTATCATCGTAATGTCAACTTTGATCAAAATCTCGAGTTCGATATTTTTTACGAATGCATAACTTGCCTCAGTCGCAAGTAAAAATTATGTTATTATCTACCTAATAAGGTTTCCCAGAAAAAAATTCCCTAAAATCGTGCGTTTTTTTGGCGTTCTAGACCGTACTAGTACCTTAAATTCTAAAGAAACTTTGCATACACCCAACCTCGCACCTACCCCAAATCCTATAGTGTGTCCAAACATACCTCACTGTTTATACGTCGTAATAAGAAATGGGATTATAAAAAACGATATCATAAGCGATGGGATTTTAAAATCGGGATTTTAAAAAAGCGGAATAATAAAAAGCGGGATTTTAAAAAATCGGGATTATAAGAAACAGGATTATAAAAAACGGGATTATAAAATAGTGATTTTAAAAAACGGGATTATAAAAAGCGGGATATAGTTGAATTGTTTAAAAGGAGGAATGCAACTGGCTATTTCACTATAACACTGTTTATAGAAGTAACGGTAAAATAATGAAAGACAAGAAACATTGCGACGGTGCTCTAGAGATTAAAATGTTTCTGTTATACTTCTTTCACCTATCATTTTTAAAGCTTTTTTTGGATTCTTTCCAAGAGATTCAAGTGTGTTATTGGAGCACCTGTCCAAATATGGAATTGTACTCAAGCTTTGGACGAATATTGGACTTATAGATTACAGCCAGATCAGAAGGGGTAAAAAATGTCTTGCAACGTCGAAGGAAATCTAAACACTTGGCGGCGTTTTTGGCGACGTCGAATATGTGATCATTCCACACTACGTTATCTCTTAGAAAACAGCGTTTCTTATTATAGGTTTCCGAAATTTAAATTTTTAATTAAATTCGTCAGGCCCGACGAATAACTCAAAGTTAAAACAGCAGTTGGACTATATCTTGAAAACATTCCACATGCATGATCATATCAAATAGCCCAAAGAACTAACAATAGATTTTATAAGAACAAATAATCCTTGTTCAATAGCTGGAGTAACACAGCTACTTGTTCTGGCCGCCAACTTACCCTTGTTGACCGCGCAGACAGATGGTAAAACAGGGCGCGTATGGCGTAAGAGTAAAGGGATCACTAAATTAATTGATTGTCATTTTGACTCTCTGTTTCTTTATTAATATGATAGAGACAGTTATAGTCAAAATGACAATCAACTATCACCTAACGCGATTCCACCCCAGGAATTGATGATGATATCATTAGTGCACACGCGCTTATTATTAATATATATGTATGTGTACTTTGAAAAAATTATACAGAAAAATAAATTTCATTAAATTATTCTGTAACGTGCAAATACTCCATTCTAGTACCTACTAAGAGTACTCATTTCA
This sequence comes from Chrysotoxum bicinctum, assembly GCA_911387755.1. Classification (NCBI taxonomy): domain Eukaryota; kingdom Metazoa; phylum Arthropoda; class Insecta; order Diptera; family Syrphidae; genus Chrysotoxum; species Chrysotoxum bicinctum. The sequence continues at coordinate 39,017,411 of OU426988.1, forward strand.
ACAGCACTGCCCCAAAGGTGCCTGACCCCAAAAATAAATCTGCCAAAAAAGGTTTACACAAAACATGCTAAACGACAAAAATTCCAACACCACCCACTCCATGCTTGGCTCTAAAGTGCCAATAAGCACGCAATGTCGGTTATAATTCATTCTGCTTGGTGACTTCGAAAGAATTTTTGATTTTGAAAATTACTCAGGTTTTGGTAGATTGAACAATGACAATTTAAGGATGGGCCTGTCTTGTGTTTTATCTGTTTGAGGGGTGAGTTTTCGGTTGTATACGTAAATCGAACAACAAATTACATGCATATAAAGAAAAAAGACTTATTCTTGCTATTTGTGTTTCGTAAGGAATTTGATTTATTTAATTTGACGAAAATGGGAAACTGAAATTAATAAGATAGAGATTAAGTTCAACTTTTAATTTAAGGCTTCATCGGCTAAGGTATAAAGGATAATAAATTCAAATGTGAGAAAGGGTATGACGAATGTAATTGTAAATGTATACCGTAAGTCATTATGTAAGCCATTTGAAAACCTTTTTTTTTTTGTTATATTCAATAGGATGTGTCCCAGAGTCACAGGCGCTGACGAAATCATTGGAGTTGGTGAGTTTATCTTTATCTGACTTATGACAATCCAACGCACTTACTATTAGAGGAACTACAACTCCAATACTGAGATCAGATACTCTATTTAGGTCGAAAAAAAGTCTGTACCTCGATCTAGAGCCTAAGCCACTCGACCTATTTTCTTCAAACTTGGTACTTAAGGGTCTTCGGTGATTCCCTAGAGGAAAAATTGAAATTTTTTTTAGCTCCAAAACTAACGGTACCCCCATACACCCGTAATGCATAATCTGATTTATCTCGAAAACAGCTCCAACGATTTTGAAGAAAAAAGTTAGGTGTAATATTATTGACATGGATTACATTTTGGTAAAAAAAAAATTATTTTGGGGGGAAACGTTATTAACCTGTCATAGAACGGTTTATTTGATTTTCGAATTTCTCATCAACGACTTTATCGATTTTAACTAAAAATTTTGTGCATGAGCTCCTTGGCATTTTAAAAAATATAATCTAAAACTTTTTTCGAAAAAATTGTTTTTGGATTAAAAAAAAAAATTATAATTTTTTTTTTTAAAATTCAATATCTTGAAAACGGATACACGAATAAATTTTAAATTACGTTTTAAAATGTATTTTATTGAATACTAACAATTTGCATATCAATTTTTTTTTATAAAAAACTTAAGGAAAATTTAGAACATAAAAAACATTTTTCAGTGTGTCTGTATGTCTGTACCTCTCCCTACAGCCTAAACCACTCGACCTATGTTCTTCAATCCCGGTAGTTCAGGGCCTTCGGTGATTCCCTAGCAGGGAAATTGAAAGTTTTTTTTTTAGCTCCAAAATTAACGTTACCCCCCATACACCCGTATTGCAAAATTTTATTTATCACGAATACGGCTCTAACGATTTTGATAAAAAAAAATTGAGTTAAATATTATAAATATGGACTACATTTTTGTAAAAAAAAAAATTGTGGAAAAATGTTATTTGTTTTAATTTTCGACTTTCTCATTAACGGCTCTAACGATTTTAACCAAAAATTTTCACCAGGAGCCCTCTTAAGTTTTAAATAATATTGTATATAAAAATATTCGAAAAAAATATTTTTTTTTTTGTTTTTTGAAAAAAAAAAAAACAATTACAATTACAATTCAATATCTTGAAAACGTGTGAACTAATATTTTTTTGAAATCTATATTACTAACCACATAAAATTGGCATCCCAAATTTTGTTCTAGAAAAAATTGAAAGAAATTTGTTATATAAAAAATTACTTTAATAAAACGATTCTTAAACTTTATTTGCTTAAATTCATACTTTTCCGTAAGGCAATTCCATGCATTTGAACATTTTTATTTCACTAAATCCATGTTTTATATTTATAGAATGCATTTTAAATTCCAAAGTATTTTTACATAAGAGCAAGTTCGTGCGATCCTAAAAAGTGCTCGTATAGTTGAGTACCTGTCAAAACCCTCAATTCCTTTCCCGATTCTTTAAAAATTCTCAAAAATAGTAAGCTACGAGGGCCTATTTGGAAAATCTACATAACAAAAAAGCTATAAAAGATTAGAACGCGAAATTAATTCATCAGTTTAATTTTTAACGCAAAGGCAATAGTTGTTTATATATGCTGTTTCAAAAGCTTACATTTACAAACCAAGAATACGCTTACATTAATTTTTTTTAGTTTATGGGCTGTACAGTATAAATTCAACTAGACCGCTACAAACATACCAGGAACTTTATCCAAACCGACGACTTCCTATTTTACGAGTATTTGGAAATACATGTCGAAGCCTTAGAGAAACGGGAGCAGTTTCAAATACCCGACCTAACGCGGGTAGGCATAATTGGAAACAAATTAATCGGGACTTCAAACTCCCCCCAAGCTGAATTCTACAAGCTACCTGAAGTTTTTGCATTTTCTGGAGAAAAGTGAGCCAAAAGTCAAAAAATTAACATGGTCAGGAAAAACGGAACATGCTAGAAAATGGATCGTTCAAGACCGAACCGAGATATAGGATATGATATTTGCTTGAATGCAATTACAAAGGCTGGTATTTCTATTATTAGTACTAACATCGCAATTACTGTTACCATAGGTCACGGCACAACAAAAATGGCCTTTTCTTAAATCCCCGATATATGATATAAGAATTAGAGATACGAGTAGGCCCTTACTGTAGAACGATTTTTTTTCTTAGAATATACCCAAGAATCAGGCGCTAGAATATAATACACGAATTAAAGGACACCCTGTATAAGAATTTTTTTTAAAATCATGCTGAAAAAATATATTTTTTTCGACAATTTCTATAAATAATATTAGATTAAATTATAAAATAGATAAATAAAGCAGCACTTGTATGTAAAAATTGGACCAAATAGTTTGAGCCGTTAACGAGAAATTTGAAAATGAGAAATTTGTTTCTATGACAAGTACCCGTAGTAAAATTTTTTCTTAAAATTTTGTTTGACCAAAATGTAGTCCATGCCTATAATAGCACACCTTATTTTTTTTTATTATCGAAATCGTTAGAGTAGTTTTTGAGATAAATAAAATTTTACATATCGGATGTATGGCAGGTACCGTTAGTTGTGGAGGCAAAAAAAAGAATTAAATCTCTTCTCTAGGAAATCGCTCAAATACTTTAAGTGGTTGGTTTGATGAAAATAGCTCAAGCGGCTTAGGCTATAGGTTGAGGTACAGATACATAGACAAACAGACGGACCCAATTTTGTATGTTCTCTATCATCGAAATTTCAGATTTGATCAAAATCTCGAACTCGATTTTTTTTAAATGCAAAACTTGCACCACAGTACCTACATATATCGCACGTAAAAGGGGAAAATTCTAAAACTAAATAGCAATGAGCGAGAAATTAATAAATTGCATTTTTTAGAATTTTTTTAATTTATTAAATGAATAACGTAATAAATTAAATAAATATATTTTTGCTATACAAACGTTTTTTTTTAAGTTGAAGAACAAAGTATATATGTAGGAATATTGGAATACTGGCGACTGCATTCATAACTTCAGTGAGCACCAACACAATGTTCAACCATGCAGTAAAACATCATCAAAAAAAGTATTTTAGGAACATCAAACCTGGCCCTGACACTTTTAGAAAGATCAATCTGATTGTTGTAAGGGCGACCTCAATTCCAGACACAATCCTTCAAGGACAAGAAGTTTCAACAACTTCTGCTGAGAAATCTAAAGCGTTTGCCAATCACTCTTTCGATAGCTTCAAAGACCACCCTCCCATATACCACGGGGTGGCCGTGGCGCGATGGATGTGTGCTCGCCTGTGAACCTCATGATCACAGGTTCGATCCCTGCCGTCGTCTATGTCGTTTTAATTCCATTAAAACCTTCTAAAATTCTCATCAATGGGTTGCTGGCTTACTCATTACATGTTGTTCAGGCATAACACTAACAACATCTAATTGAGTTAAACTAGTATGCCCAACAAGGATGAACACGAATAAAATAATGCGAATTATAAGCGACATTGAAATAAGACACGGCATTCTCCGCTTTAGTTCAGCCGCCATCCCTGGAGATAAAATATCTGAGACAACAACCTTCAGTCTCAGAACATCGTGCCACACATCTTTCCTATCCTTCTTTCTTTTCATTAACTTTACGCCCGCGCTGTGTTGAAACATTTAAAGGGTAATCATAATCCCTTGAGCGCGGGTAGATTATAAAAAAAAAAAAAAAAAAAAAAAGTAGAAACTCGCTTTCAGGAGATATCAGCAACCACCGAAACCGTGACCTTGTTCAACGAAGAAAACCCATCATCGGTGTCGACACTGACAGATGTTTTCACTTCTCCTAAATTATCTTAACTGGAAAACTCCAAAAAATCTGAAGGAAACGACAAGATTTCTAATTACGTACCGAAAACGTTACCAAATCTTGCTGTTCTCCTGTTGACTATTATCTTCAATTACTGCCTTTTTCCTGCAGACTGCAGACGCAAAAGTTTTCCCCGTCCCCAAGAAAAACAACCTCGCAAATGTGGGAGGATATCGGACAATTTCGTTGCTCAGCTGTATGAGTAAGATACTGGAGGCGTTGATATTAAAGAAACTCAACGTGATCTGCAGAGAAAGAGATTTCATACCGGCTTTCGAAAAAACACTATACCCTACATCCACTACTGGGACTCCATACTGACGTTACACTTGCACTCCACAAAAAGGAAACTTCTGCAGCGTGCTTGCTGGACATCGAAAAAGTTTTCGACAGCGTTTGGATAAAAGGATTATTATTCAAACTCTCAGAACTTGGACTTCCTAATCACTTGGTAAGAATAAAATCAAAAAGTTCCTAACCCATAGACTTTTATATGTACAGGTAGGAAAACGTGAATCACGAACCAAGGGAATCAACGCTGGAGTTCCTCGAGGATCAAAACATGGACCGCTGCTGCTGTTCAACATTTACACTGCTGATCTACCAGTCAACATACCAGGTGCAAAGACAAAGCCTTATGCACATTAAAAACCTATGGGAACACTGTGTCAAATGGGGACTGAAGATAAACAGCGAAAAGACCGAACCCATCTGCTTCCGAACACCAGTGACTGACATTCGAAGACGAGCGTTTGCAACACGCTGTGATGCAATAAAACTAAAGTTTTCAGACAACACTAAAGTAACAGTCGAATCATCAACAAAGTATTTGGGAATCAACTTTTCTATAGGGCTGATGATTCTACCCGGGTAATCAACTACCCGGGTACCCGGTTACCCGGGTTGCTTGTACCCGGGTAGTAAATAACCCGGGTACCCGGGTATTCGGGTATTACCCGGGTATAAAAACGAAAAACTCCTTTGTGGCTATGTAAATCGCCTTTTCAAAATATATAAAGCTGTCGGTTTCCGACGCGAGAGCAAGCAACATACTCGTACAACATGTCCATGAAAGAAGCATGTGTTTTCCAGATCAACGCCGCAAACACTCAACCACTGACCCTGTGATTTATTTATGGTCATAGCGAAAGCAAGCCTAACTGGAAATTGCAGTCGTTTAAATTCAAACAGTACGTCCGTTAGTACCATTGGGATGCGGGGTATCAACACATCCTCTCTCTTATATTTTCCCTTTAGAATGATTGCTTCGATCACATTGTTCAGTAATTTTTTCACTGCCAGCCGTGTGCCGTTACATTTGATATTTCGTAACATTATGACCATCTATCCTACTTTTAAAGATTATGGGGAAATAATCCTGGCAAATCCAGTGAGTTCAACAATTCTGGTGGATAATTGACGACATCATCTTGGTTAGTTGCGCAATAAACTGATTTGTATGTCCTTAATTCACCGGCAATTTCATTTTGGATATTGAAATTTATTTCATTTACATCCGTGTTTTTTGGCAGCTAATATAGCTCGTTCGCTCAACCAACAATGATCTCTGTAATTTTGAGCGACGTTTCGGAACATCTTTTCTATATGCTCAGTTTTTGATTCTGTAAACTGACAAAAATTTACAGGAAATAATGCAGCCTGTCATAACATATACAGAGATTTTACAATTACCAAAGTCAATGAGTTGTTCTTGCTCAAAATAATTGACGGAACATTAACTAAGAGTAATCTATATAAATAAAAATTAATCGCAAAATGTGTTACGAACCGTAAAACTGAAGAACGCCGCAATAAACGTTTTTTCTCTCCATAAGAACCTTCCTTGAACCTTAACAAAAACTTAAAAAAAAAATTAGGCGAATTGGTCAAGCCGTTCTCAAGTTTTACGCTTAGCGATTCATTTTTGTTTATATAGATAGATGAGCAAAGGAATTATCAAAATTTCATAAATTGTTGATGAGGAAAATTTGATGGGTTTAAATTCTAATTTAATAGATCTTGATTTTTGTGCAAGAACACCAACAAAGAAACATTTTCTGGGGCCAAACATGATCTTTTGGCAGAAATAATATTGCCGGCAGTCGAAAAGAGCCTTTCTGAACTTGCTGATATAGCTGGAACAGCAAGATATCTTGTTGCCAAAAATGCCATAACGAGGATAGAGCGTTCTCTCGAGCACCACCATACAAGAGGGTCCAAACGGTTCGATATACGAGGTTCTGCTATATACTGCTCAAACTAAGAGATGTTGTCAAGTAATTGCCCTTCAGTTGCAAAGAGGAAATCCAAATCTTGGTCATCACTACTTCCACTAGGTTCTTCTTCTGTTACTTTGTCAGAGCGCATTCCCAGAATTTTTTCCTTAACAAAAGTACGGATTTAGTCTAACTGCTCTCAGTTTTAAGGTCCTTGTACCTTGGGTCTAAGAATGATGCTACTTGATAAAATATTCTCGGCTGGGGACATTTCGCCTAGGTGAAAGTGCGTTTTTAGAGAAAAAACGATTTTATTTTTGAATATGGTGGCTGTTTCTGTGTCTTCGAGCTTAGGTGCATAGTGGTTTTCAATCAGAGTTTTGATAACCAAGCGCACTGCAGAAAGCGTTACTTTACTTTCACGACATACCAGTTTTGTTGCTATGTATAGTGGCTTCAAAACTGTGGTTAACTCTTCCATTATTCCCCATTCGTACTCAGATATTTCCAGGTTCAGTGCTGTAGAAGAACTCGTATAGCTGTTATCACTTAGAACTGCAATAACGTCGGAGCGATTGTGGTGCAAAATATCACACATAAAATAAATGGAATCCCATCGTGTTGGACAATTTTGAACTAAACGTTCCTTCTTCATTCCTAGCTGCAATTGTTTTCTGTTTAAGGCCGACGTAGCAACATTCGATTGGTGAAAATGTGATACCACTCTTCGACATTTTATTGGGACAATTTCGTAATATTCAACAGACTTAAATATATGCTTTACACAAAGTTGTAGGGTGTGAGCAGCACAATTCACATTGTCACCCACATTCATTAACGGTAATAATCCAAACCAATTTGTATTCTCTCTTCTTGAGTTGAATCATTTTGCGAACTTTTACAAATCTCTTTGTACTTGCAAAACATTATGAAAACAAGTTCAGGTGTTCCATTTGTAAAACATACCTAAGCCTAACCGTTGTATTTGTACTTTAATCAGTGCATTTCATTGTGTACTTGCTAAACCTCTTAATCTAAACCATCCTAGAAACGAATAGCGGTATTGATTCGGATATATATCTAATTTAATAGAGTTTAACTTCAATGCCTTTTATTTTGCTGTACCCGGGTACCCGGGTAATCGAGTAATCGGGTAGTTGGGTACCCGGGTAATACCCGGGTACCCGGTTATTACCCAAATTACTCGGGTACCCGGGTATTACCCGGGTACTCGGGTAGCCGGGTATCATCAGCCCTACTTTTCTAATAAATTCAAATTCAAAGGCGTGCAGACTTGATGTTGAAGAGAGCCAACTGTTCTGTGCACTTGGTCCATCAGTAACGGATGGAGGAGGCGATATGGACTAAGTAAGAAGAGCAAGTTGCTTGTGTACAAAAAACTTATCCGACCTGTCCTGACCTACGCCTTTCTCATCTGCTTTACTATTTTACCTACAGCGAAGAAGAAGATGAAGCATTTTGAAAGAAGGATGCTCCGCATTTGCACTGGACGGTACCTCAACCCATTAACGTAGAAATATATACCAACTAAGAAGCTGTACGAAGAAGCAATGTTAATACCACTGGACAAGTATTTGCTGCAAGACTCCGGAAAAATCATCAGGACTTCCAAGTTCCCAAGTTCCCAACTCAGAAGTGCAACAACTCATCCAGCATGAACTAGAGCCTAGTGACAGGTATACCCGAGCCATCACTGACGATCAATTTGAAGAAATCATCCATAGCGACGACGCACCCTTTAACGAGAAGAACAGCAATCAGTACTACAACGCCCACTCATCAAACATTATTATACAGTTAATATTAAAAAAATCATGAATTAGAGTGTCTCCTATTGTTGAGCCAACTTGATTTAATTTATTGATATGATAAGTTAGTTTTAAGCCAAATTGTATACAAACAAATTACTTATCTAATATGTAGGCACATATTCAATTACTTTTTTAATCATTTATTTAAATAAAATAGAATTTCTTTAAATTTTACCTTTTCAAAAATTATTGGATTTTTTGGCTCAAAAATTGTATCCATTTGAAGGATCACATCAATAAAAATTGATGAAAAGAGAATAGGTAGGTTAAAAAAAAAAAAAAAAAAAAAAACACTCTTCTTTTCACTATATCTCCCCTTGTACCTATGTATTGTATAGTTTCTCATGCAAGCAACTTTACAGCTATTACGGTAACCATCCGTCCCGTATTTCCCGAGACAGTCCCGTATTTCACTCGTTTGTCCTAGCTTAATTTTAAGAAAACCCGGGACGTACAACCTTTGTATATAAAACTTATAGTACTATCAAGAAGACGAAAGATTGTGGCGACATCTAAAGGCTAGGGACTACAATTGCTAGATTTGTCTTTGCTAAATTTAATAATAAAATATTTTCATTTTTACTACTTGTTTTGTATGTTATCCTACTCTCCACTGTAAAAGCGTGCGCTAATTTCTGCGCCACCACCAGGCTAGCGTTCGCAATACAAAATTACGCTCCATGATAATACTATAGGTTATATATACAAAGGTACAACTGGCCCGTTTTTGATTTTTCCTCACGGGCCTGTGCCGTATTTCCAAATATTTTTATTATTCGAATAACGTTCAAAATTTTAAACAGTCTTATTTATTTTAGCTGAGCTGTCAGATGCTTTTCAAACTGTTTATTCACAAAAAAAAAAAAACAATGCACAAATTTGAAATTTATATCATCATTTTTAAAAAAGATAAGCTTATGTACTTTTATCGAATTAAAGAAAAAATTTGAGCATTTACTGGTTCAAAGAATGGAATTTGTTTCTTTTAATTATTTACAATTAATTTACAAATTTGTAAAATAACTCCAAAGAGAAAATGTGAATTCAACGATGATCTTCAGAGGAAGTTTTTCTTCATACAAACAAAAAAAATGGAAAAACCCCATATAGTATCTGTGAAACTGTGAAATGATAAGTTTTTTCACAACTTCACACACTATGCGATTCGCAGTTTCTGAAAAAAAATTAATAAAATGTCAAAATATTTTCAAATATTAAATTTGTTTTCACACTCAAACGATTTTGTGAAAAGCCCTGATAAAATATGAAAATTACAAAAACAAAATTATACTCAAAAATGAGTAAGGTATCGTGTATCAAAAATAAGATCGTTTCTCATTTTAGTACTGTTTAGTACATGTTTTTTCAAACTTATCAGAATGAGTTCCAGAATCGCATTACCTATGTGAGTTTATGAAATGTAAAAATGAAAAATGGCTGTGAAAACTGAAATGATAACTTGTTTATCACTTCACAGTTTCACAGATAGAGAATTGACCCCCTGTTCAAAAATCGCTTATACGTTTTTAACACGCAGTGGTGATATTGAACAGCGCTTAAAAGCAAAAAAAAACACAAAGAACCTGACATTGATGCCGCTTCAAGTAAAAGAAAAGCTTACAATGATTTTTTAGTTCATCGAATTTTCAAGGACCTGCAAAGAAGAATGCAATTAATAAAGGCACCTGATGGGCTAACCACACAATAGAACATAACCACTGCACATCAAAACTTATAAAAAGTTGTTTTGATCAAATGTATTTCCTAACACTCACAAAATGTGATCTTTTGTGCAATGTTGTTGCACCTAATTCCATCGAAGAAATTAATACTTCTCTATGCAAAGTAAGTTTTGTGACCGTTTTTCTCTGATTGTTCCAAACTGCACAAAACTGTGTCCGCTCTTAATTCGTTATCTTACACCAAAACAAGGTATCGTTGTAAAGATTTTGGATTTTGAAAATCTTCCAGGGGAACCATCTGGCATCATTTGAAAAAAATATGGCAACAGAAACTGTAGTTTTGGCGGGCCAGCAAGAAAAGACAAGAACAACATTTTTCATAAACTTCAAGCCGTAACGCGTATCGATCTCATTGGAGTAAATTCCGTTGCTTACGTTTAAAATAACAGTAAACAAACTGGAGTTGAATGTCTTCCAATAGATATACAAGTTGTCATCGTCAAAATCCACACTGTTCACGTAGAAAAATTTAAGAAAATTCTCGAAAAAAAGACTGAACACCTTACTCTCAATAGCTAAGCTAGCAAAAAAATAATAAAACTTTTTAATCCCTTAAGTAAATTGCATTTTACAATTTGCAAGAAATTTGCATTTCTAAAGTTGCGCTAGTCATCAAAGACCTTAAATTAAAACTAAAAACTTGATAAGATAATGAACAATATTTGAACAAATGAAAAAAACACAAATAATGTTGAAACGCACATAGCCATGTTAATGGTAAAATTAAATTATAATTTGGTCTGCCAAGAATTAAAAAAATATTTTAGAGAAAATGGAAATATCATCAAAAAAATTTGGTAGGCAAAAAACCAAACAATAATCTTTTGGACAATGTGTGATTAATGTTTATTTTCCAAAGTCTTGGTAAGGAAAGACTGAATATTTAAAAAATGAAGGTTTTGTTTAGTTCTAAGCATTTTGTGCGGGGATTTGGTATTCTTTTGTTTTTTGAGATTTTTGTTGATTTTTTACGAAATAAAAGTAAAAAAAATTTATGTCCCGGGTTTTGCTTTGAGAAATATGGTCACCGTAATAACTGATTGCCGTTTACACGCTTATGGATTCCAATCGAAATATAGAACTTTCTTCATAGTACTACAAGACTATCATAGCTTTGATTTCCATTCCTTTAACAATCATAAGCTTACCAAAAAATGTACATATTTGGAATCTTTTGCAGTGCAATTGTTCTAAAAAAGGATACAATTGTGATGTATTCGTATCATATTCCATAGTTTGCCGCAATTTATTTTACCCAAATCTGTCACAATTTTTGAAATTGATAAGGCTACAGTAGCTGTTCACTATTCAGATATTATCGTAATTGTTGGCATTACGCCCATTCTGCAATGATATCTGTACGGATGCCAATTCCATTTAAAAAAGACCATGATTTTATACTCTGTCACAAAGCAAAAAGAAAAAGTGTCCTTTTCTGTTTTTTGTTTATGTACATTTTACGAAATTAATACCTTTACCTTGTGGCAAGTAATTTATATTTTACATCTTGAGGATGGGATAAAGTACTTCACACATTCCACAGTTTTTTCTTCGTGAAAATTAAAATTTTATTAAAAAAGTTGGAAACCATATATTTTATATTCGACCAATCATAATTCACTGATGATGCCAAATCATAAGGCAGGTAACTTGTATGTGCATAGGTTATAAATGAAGCCTTATTGCTTAATACAAAGTGCAAGGTTTATAAACGGTGAGTGAGATAGGTATTTCGGCTTGGCAGAAGATAGCAAATGGATCAAGGTAAAATCACATTTCTAAAGCAATCAATTTAATTTTTCAATTACTTTTTTTCTACATTTCTACGAGTACAACATCGAGCATTATAAGAAAATCCCTAGAGATAAATGTGAGTTCAGGCGGATGACATTTTTATTTGAAAAGAGGTTTTGTTTGTATTCTGTCTCTGTGACAAGTTGCTTGGCAATAAAAGATTGTTGGTTTGAAAAATTTAGGTATTTGCGATGATTGGAAATTAATACGACAATAAGATGAGATTGTCAATACTGCAGGTGTTCTACTGCTGTTCGAGATACATTTTGTGTTTATTAAAAAAAAAAAAAACGCAATTTCATCGTGGAACATTAAATACAACTTTAGGAAATGGAAAATTTACTCGAAAATCAAACTTAGCATTTAGATATAGAAGATATTCTCCACGAAGTAAAAGTCAATAGTAAATACCATCACGTCAGAGAAAAACATCAGTTGCAAATTTAACAAGTTTCTTGTAAAAATTAACTTTCTATGGGAAGCTCCAGAAAGCTCAAAAACTTAAAAAATATCAAAAAGATTATATTCAGAGACCCTTTTTAAATTACGTCACTTATTGAGGGGCAGACAGAGGGACCCTATGTGGATTAAAATTTTGTAAATCATTATTTTTGTATATTTTGATATGAAGTAACACAGTGCGAGTGTTAAAGTAAAGTGAGAACAATTTATTAATCACGAGATTAATCTAGTAAGGCGAAGAATTTCACATTCGTGTAGCGCGTTGTAGTCTGAGGGTAGGGCCGAAATGTATGAGCATTCCTTCCTAAACGAGTATGAGAGGAGAAATCCACCTAGCAACTAGAAAGACGAGAGACGCCAATCAACGCATTGTGGGATCTTGCCTTAGCAGACGCGGCGAGAAGTAATTTAACTGTTTCGCTTGACTGATAACAAGCCTCACATGATTCAGAAATTTCAACTTGCGACTTATACTAAGTACTATAAGGCAAGTAATGCCATCGTAAAAAAAATCGAACTCGAGATTTTTATCAAAGTTGACAGCGAAGATCTTCTGTCTGTCTGTACGACTACAGCCTAAACGGCTCGGCAGATTTTTGTGAAACTTGGTAGGTACTGTTTTTAAATTTTTCACCCCACACGTTTTTTTATTTTTTTTTAAGGCCAAAAATAACGGTACCTGCCATAGGATTTTTTTTTTCAAAATTTTATAAATATTTTTTTTTCTTAAACTGGCCCACAGATTTTTTAAAAAATAATTTTAAAAATTTCATTTAACTAGGTAATGGTAAAAAAATTCCAAAAAATAGTTGTATTTGGTACCCCCATTGGAACAATTTTTTTTTGTTTTTTTGATTTTCGCAAAAACTCTAAAGCTCTCCGAAATTTCAAATATTATTGTGTATTTAAATTTTCAATTTTTTTTTTTGATTTTTAAAAAAATAATTTCAAATATTTTTTTCGAAACTCAATATTTCGAAAACCCCATGCTCGATTTTTTTCAAACTTGATAAATAAAAGTTTCTTAACATAATCTACAAGAAGTAAGAAAAAAAATTATTTTACTTTAAATTAAAGGTACCAACCATAAAAATGTTAAAAAATGGTTTTCTTGTGATACATTTTTACAATCAATAATTTAGTAAAAAAAAAATTAAATTAACATATTACTGACTGTATAAAACCATTTTTTCGAATTTTGAAACTCTCATAATCGGTATAGCGGATTGAAATGAAATTTTTTTTATAGAGAAGCTTCTAAAATGTTTAAGAAACATTGCATTTCAAGGCTTTAAAAAAATATTTCTTGAGTTTTTGAAAAAAAATTCTTTTTTTTTTTTTGAAAATTCGATATCTTAAAAACCAGCTAAATATTTCTTTTGGAAATTTGACTTTTATTCGTACTATAATAAAAACTTTTTTCTTGTGTTTTATGTTTTTAAGAAACCACTACAAAGACTTATAATTTTCGTTCTTACAAAAACTAATTGGCTCTACCGAAGTATCCGTTCGGGGGGAAAATTTTCCGCAACGCATACTTTGTCGGAGGTTCAAACTGTTTCGAGATATCGTATCGGAAAGAATAAAAATACACAAATGCGTTGGCGTTATTTGTTCCGCGAAGAATTTGTGTCGGACGAAATCGAAAAAACAATTGCATTAAGCTGTCAGAAATTTCACAAATAAAGCACTTGATCGCACTTTAACGCAGTTCATCGGGTGCGTTAAAGGAGTTGTTTTAGTCATTTAAAAAATGAAATTTATGCTTATAAACAGTTTTTGTGCTAACTTCTGTACAATAAGAAAATATATCACCGCTGCTTGCGTTCTTATAAAATTGTGCAAAAAGGGAAAACCAAAAATGCTTTTCAGAAAATCTTACTGTGAGTGAACAAACAGCTGAAGTTCCAATGCAGAAGCTGCTCGATCACACTGTTGAAAGAATTTCAGCATCTCAGAAAGATGTTTTGGATCAGTAATGAACATCTGCTTTATTCTACACAGGTCACAGAGAATATCATCAAAAGTTTGTTAATACAACTGATGCAGATGACAAATTATTATTTGTAACTTGTTTAGTACCATATTAAAGCTATCCAACAATATAACTGTTTCATGGAAGAATCCTTGTCCTTCATCTCCTAGATACTGTAGGCCTATAAGGACAACTTTCGAGAAGGAAACAGATTTATTGGTCAACAGAGAGTAAAGATTATAGTTATAGAGTATAGAGAGTATCAGTTGATAGTTTCAATGGTTGATGGCAAGTTATGTAATAGCCTGAGTAGTGTTTGTTTTGCTCAGAGATGTTATCTTTGCTTGGCAACATCTAAGGCCTTTGATTATATTGAAGAATTGGTACCATTTCCAATTTCTCAACAGTTTTTATCATTTGGAATAATTGCTCTATGAAGTGAATCGAAAACGACAGAAAATTGTGTGGCTCAAAACAAGTCACGCATTCAAGAGGCATTTACAAAAAAAAAAAATGGGATTAAAAGTTGACCCAGACGTTCTTTTTTTCAAACTCTACAAAGTCGAGTGGAATAACTGGTATTGATGGAAATCTGATACAAAAATTTCATATAATTTTGCAGCGCATATCAAGTGAGTAAAGAACTCCTCATGAACGGGTTCACCTTGTTGTGGTGAGGAACCTTACGTTGAAATTCTCAGCTGGCCAGCTGGGGATTTACATCCTTAAACTCTCAGCTGGCCAGCTGGGGATTTACAAGAAACTAAAAAACCAAAACCTATGAAAACCATGACTGACACAAAAAACACGAACGAAAATCTAGCGGGGATATACGCTAAAGTGTCGGCAGAATTCACGGCTGCCGGCGAGGGCTTGGCTTCGCAAGAACCTAAGTCGCCAGTGACAATACTACACTCAAACAAGGACAAGGACAAAACAATAACAATGACAGATGAGGATGAGGACCTACTCCTCAACCAATCTCGGAGTAGGGGATGGGGCCAGCGTCGGTACAGTTGACAGTGATGAAGCCATTGACTGCTGTTCCGTTGCCACTTCCAACCTTTCCGGACTCTCGACTTCCTCCAGGAGGAGTAAAATCTCCAACTGTAGGAAAACAGTCAAACGACTTGGTATAAGGAGTTGGGATGAACTTACGGACCCAGAACGAAAAAGACTGCAGAAGGAGCTTCCAATGAAGAATGGGCCAACTGCCCACTCATCGGCCGAGGCTACTACTGGGGAAAACACTGGCGTGAGTGGATTGATAGGACTTCCTGCTTCGCGTATCGGTAAATTCTTTACAAAGGAACGGGCGGCCTAATCAATTCACCAAGCAAAGACAAAGACTGACACCCAACATGAACCAATTACCGGAGTATCGAACTCACCTGCCAGACACTGCATGGAGCACTCCGCTCTACGTGTCTGAAGAGTGGGAAGATACCTCCGAGAGAGGTAAATGCAGGCGTAACACACATGAGGAACATCCAGAGCCACAGCCCTACATGCAACTTGGATGCGTCTTCTTTACCAGGTCAACAAAACGATACAGACCCAATTAAGAAACACACCAAAAAGCTTTCCAACACACCAAGCAGACTTTGCATGGAGCCACCTGCCCCTACGGGCCTGGTGGGGGGATGATTGCTCAAGTGGAGGCAAGGAAAAAGAACACCCCCTTAGAAGGCGTATACCTCTCCCTAGCTAGGTTATTATGGGACGATAGAAATTTCAATACTTTAGAAATACCCTCTGACATTTCAGGCTATAGCTTGCTGTAACCCATCTACACCCTTAACGGGCTTGATCGACATAGGATTATCATAGGTTTCGATAGCAGGGGTCACAAACCTTAGGGTATCACAACGGATCTACATTGATCTAAGTGTGACGGTAACAAGATCAACTGTCAGCCCACCAACCTAACCTAACCTAACCTAAGCCTTAGAAGCCCAGAATAAGGATTTTAAAATGTGCAGATAATATTTCAGTCGAAAACCATCTAGACAAGATATTATAAACCCAATGTTAATATATTCCGATCCATTTATTACTAAGCTTCCAAGAAAATTCTATTTTTTGATTGTGAAGCTACGAAATGTTATTACAGCCCGATTTAAATAACCAACCGCAGACCGAAATTATCGACTATTTTTCGGACTAATTTGTTAAAAACACCAAGAAAATATAAAAGACATGGTTTTTTTTATTTACGTACCCAGGTTTTTCAAGAAAAACATTTGGGATGCCAATTTTAATTATTTAGTAATATTGATTTTAGGAAATAATTTCAAAAAATAATTGATCACACACTTTGATGATATTAATTGAAACCCAAAAAATATGTTTTCCGAATAGAGCTTCTGTCTAAAAATTTTGGTCAAAATCGTTAGGGCCAGTAATGAGAAAGTCGAAAGTCAAAAAAACGGTTCTGTGACAGGTAATAATAACACAATACTCGTAATAAAAATTTTTCCCAATTTTTTTTTTCACCTGAATGTAATCCATGCCCATAATAGCACACTTTATGTTTTTTTATAAAAATCGTACAAGCGGTTTTCGAGACAAACAAGGCTTTGCATATCGGCTGTAAGATAGGTACCGTTAGGTTTAGAGCTAAAAAAAATTTAATTTATCCTCTAGGGAATCACCGAAGACCCTTAAGCACCAAATTTGAAGAAAATACCTGGAGTGGTTTAGGCTGTAGGTCGAAGTACAGACACACAGACAGACAGACAAAATTGCCGGACCAACTTTTTTCGTGTTTCGAGTTCGATTTTTTTGAAAACGCAGAAGATTCTCTATAGTACCTATATCGCTAGGTATTTTAATATTTCTATAGTAGGAACATACCTTGACTTACCACTAAGGAATTATCTAAGACCCTTAAGTACTAAAATTGAATATTAACGCTTCAGCGGCTTAGACTGAGGAGAATTGTGGGACTCACTTTTTTCGTGTTCTCTATTGTAATGCAGTATAATAATATGAATACGCCCCAAAAGGTTGGCCACGCTATAGCATTTGAACCCCAAGCAAGTCTCTGTTTGAACTAATAAAATAATATAAATAAATAAATTTGGTGGTGCAACAGCTCGGAGTGAACCAGGACCTAGTGACTTACAACTCTCAACCATTCCTGTGTGCGTGTTACCAGGAACGGAGGGGACCTACAATTTTCTGCCGATTCCGAACGGCTAATGAGCAGCACTTTCCATGACAAGAGATACTCTTGGAGAATTTGTCAATTCCTCGCAAGAGGCAGTACACCCCTGAAAAAAACTTTGCAGCGGCTGAGAATCGAACTCGAGACCTTCCGCATGACAGTCCGACGCACTAACCATTATGCCAAGGGGTACTACTGTTTGAACTAATACCTGCAAAAAATTCCAACTCCACAGCTTTTCTCTTAACAATTTCTCTGACAGCTGTGCGTAAATAACCTGGACCTATAGTGACTTGAACTATCAACGATTCGTCAGTGTGTTTGTCGGTAGGAATGAAGAGGACTTACAATTTTCCGCAAATCCCGAACATCAAGGATAAGAAGCCCTTTTAATAACAAGAGATACTCTTTGAGTATTTGTAACTACCTCGCAAGAGGCATTACCCCAAACAATTTTGTTTTGTTTTTATTTTTTTTTTTAGTTGTTAACAGCTGACGAACATTTTTTTTAAGAAAATCCTAATTTGAAACTTCCACACATTGTCGACATAGAATAGCTTTCAAATTACAAACTTCCCACAACTTTTTTTGTTGATGCCTAATCACAAATTGACCAAGTCTAAACGTGGGTTTTTGTTTGAAGTGAAAGGTTATTCAAAAACCAAGTTTTCTTGGACTTAAGTAAACAGACATTTGGTCAGTTTCCAAAGTGAAAATAATACAATTCAGTATAATTTTGTATTAACCCCAGCATAGTAATTCCTAGAAAAATTGATTGGTTGTTACATTGACATAAGCCTTGCAGATATCAGTTCTGCGGTACATCCTATCTGTTTGACACAAAATTAATTCAATTCTCTCACGTATTGGGGGCCATTCAAATACCAGGAAAAATTCTCAAATCCCAATTCAATTTCACTTATGTTGTTGTATACCTAATTAATCCATTTACAGTACTTTCACATCAACACGAACACACAATATACAAACAACATTTATTCGGAAAATATTCACTTACTGATGCGTTGTCACATTGAAAAACAAATGACTGTATTGGGGCGCAGAGTCCTCGGGGCCGTGTGGTGCTGGGAAGCTCATTGTTAACATCACGGGCTTTCTTTGGTTTTGCTGTTTCGATTGCCGCAGGAATGCTATTGAATCATTTGCTATTAGATCCGGATAGTAGTCCTGTGTGTTTGAAGAACAAAAGAATCAGCAAACATTTAACAAAAATAAAAGACAACATTACCTTAGCATAATCGAAGCCGTGTTTGATCTTTTGGCCATTCATGTTGATGCTGTAGTTGTAGTATTTGGAGTTCATAATGAGACCGCCCCATTCCCGCCAGCCAGGTGGGATGTATGACCCATTGTATTTGTTTAAGTATTTGCCGAAGTAACCCGTTCGGTAGCCCGCGTTCGAAAGGTAAGTAGCAAAGGATCTAGTTTCGTGCGTCGCCTGCCACTGGGGACTAGAGCAGTTGTCGTTGTTGGTGAACACCATGTGATTGTGAACATACATGCCGGTAAGGAGGGAAGAACGCGCTGGACAGCACATTGGCGTCGTGGTGTACGCATGTCGAAACTCTGCGCCTCCGTCTCGGAGAAGTCGCAGAGTTCGTGGCATGAAATTCAATGAACCAAGCTCGACATCTTGGTCATCGGTCAAGATGAGGATTATGTTAGGCTTACGTTCGCGCATCCCTTGGGTCATTGATGGGATCGAATTGAATGGCATCGAGGTGTCCAAACTGCCTGATTGTGACATCGTCGGTAGACCACCCAAATTATGTTGGTGTGGATGTTGTTGATGATGACGATGCTCGTGTGGTTGTTGAGAATTAGGTATTTTCTTAGTTCGCTGAGTGTGATTCGACGGTGTAGTGCGAGACTTTCTTCTGACCGACGACGTCGTTGACGCAGCTAAAGAGGGCGATTGAGATGATTGCAAGGATGCATCTCTGCTTCCATGAGGCTGGGAAATATTTTCTTCAGCCGATAGCAAATCCATAAGGTAAATGAGTGCTACGATCGAAACTAACGCAAGACGTTTCATTCGATATGACCACATATTTGCGAAAGATCGGAATCGGAATTGTGGCTCTCTGGAAATGTTAGGCTATTTTGGGATAGAGAAGCACAGATTCCAGCTAAAGATTAAGCCCTAGGAAGTTTTGTTTTTAATTTAGATTAGTTTCCATATTTGCTGTTAGTTGTTGTTCACTAGATAATAAATTGGGGCATCGTGTGATGAGATCATGTGTTTCTAGAATGAAAAAAAAAAATAAATAAATAAAGAATAAATGTAGGTACATATAATAATATCAATTGGCAAGAGGATATATTTTATTTTGATTAAGCTACGAGTACATTATGTACATAAGATCAAAATCATGAATATCATTGATATGAACATTTTGCCTTCATAGTCTTCACAGATCTTTTGATGTAAATATGGACATTTCAAAACTCTTCTGGACTTTGAGGAGTAATAAATAAATTTAAGAGCAGCTCTAACGACTTCGTACTTCGTGCCATCGATAAGGAGGGTTCAGTTCTACGCCCAAAAATTCCAGCAAAACTTTCAAAACTTTCTACTTTCGTCATATCATATTTAATACAATAAACTCATATCTCTACAATAGAAAGCAGATTGTTAAGATAGATGTCTGCACCTCAATCACTATGGAAGTTGAATCGGGACTTCCATAAGGTAGTAATTTAGGCCCTATACTTTTTTTTTTTTATTAATTAATCACCTACCTGCTGTTTACGATATTGTAACCTTTTGATGTAATTTTTTTTTTTATTCAACTTCTTAAGTTAGACATAACCAATCTTTTAAATTGGTGTAGCTACAATCATTTGCAACTGAAGTATTCAAAATGTAAAATAGTTTATTCTACAAGATCTCCACCTCTTATAAATTTTGAATACAAATTTCTGGATTTTAGCCTTCTAAGACTTCGGCCACTCACTGAGCGACGAACCTGAGCGATGAGTGGCCATTTACTGAACGTCGCCGCTGAGCTATTAGTTGCAAAAATGCCATAGTCAAGTGCGGTTCGTCGTAGCTTTTTAGCTGAAAGTCGTGTTCGTATTTATAGAGTTTCTTCGAGATCGAGAACACGTAGAATAGCTGTGCATCCCATAAATCGTGAAAGCTAAAATTAGGGTGAATTTAATCACTTATTTCAAAATCTTCGTTTTTGTATTCTTTGTGGTTGGCTTGCCATAGCACTGGACGGCATTGAACAGCTGAAATTAAACTTTCTGTGTTTATTTTGTCCATTTATAACTTCGTCGCTCAGCGATCGACTGAAAAATTAAAACAGATTTGATTGAAGAGCGACGCGCGACGTCACTCTGTCGCTTAAAAAAATTGCAAGTTGCTCAGGGCTTATTGGCCACCTCCATACAATTTCATGTGTTTTAATTTTTTTGCGTCGTTCAGCTACTCGAAGCTCAATCGCTCATTGCCTTGCAAAAGCCTAAGAGTCAATACTATAAAACGATCTTGGAGTCCATTTTGATTCAAAGTAAGACTTTAGACTTTGTCTCTAGAGGCAATTCTTTGTTAGGGGTTTTAAAATGAAATTCAAATTTTATGGATGCGTAAAAAAATAAAATTTAAACTTAAATCTGGATCAAAGCAAATATTACAAATTAACGGCCTATCAGTAAAATGTCTGCATTGCCTATTTAAAAAACTTGTCTGCAATAAGTTTTCTTTTCAAATAAGAAATTACATATATAACGAAATACCAACATGGTTATGTCAGGTAAATCAACAGCGACTAATTTATCTTTAATGACTAATTACATCATAAATAATTATGAAGATCGCATTAAAACAGATTTAATATTCACAGATTTTGCAAAAGAAATTGATCGTGTGAACTATAGGGTGCTTTTGCATAAATTGTCTTCGCTTGGATTTCATTCTAAGCTATTAAGTTAGTTAAAATCTTATACCCCTAATTAGACTCAGATTGTAAAAATTGAAGACTGCTGTTCTGATAATGTAAGGCGTCTCTCAAGGTGGTCATTTGGGTACATTATTAATTCTATTATTTAATAATGACATACCTTCAATTTTTGTATCTTCTCCATGTCTTCTATTTGCAGATGATCTAAAGTTTATTTAGATTAACTGAATGGTGTCAAAGTAATGATCTTTATCTTAATGTATCTAAATGTCAAGTTATGTCTTGTTTCTGACACACTACGCCTATTCTGTTTAATTATGAATTAAATGATATATGTTTAGAACGCGTTGATCGTAAAAAAGATCTTGGAATAATCTTAGATGTAAAACTCTCGTTCCTGCCATATATTGATTATATGGTAAATAAGGCCAATCAAATGCCTTAAGGAGAAACACAAGAGAATTCAAAGATCCTTATTCGCTCGAGTCTCTTTTCAACTCTCTAGTAAGATCAGTTTTAGAATACTCAAGTATAGTCTGGAATCTTTTTTATAGACGCTCCTGTAGTAGAATTGAGAAAGTTCAAAAAGCTTTACTAGATATTTGATCTATAAATTAAATTGGCGAATTGACATACCAACTTACAACAGAAGCTGCTTATTGTTCGGTATCAAGACTCTGAAAAATCGACGTTCTTGCTTCTCTGTTATGTTCATCAGAGATATTTAAACGTATCACATAAAATGCCCACAGTTATTAAGTCTAATTAAAATTCGTGTTCCTAAAAGAATCTAATATATTGTTGTGAACAGAGCTTTATACTACTACAGCGCCATCTGTTGGAAAATTACATATCTAATTTCTAGAAGAAACAAAAAGCTCTTTTCCAATGTCAAATGTATTTCCCCTTATTCCAACCATCTAGAACATTCCAAGACAAGCACTTTCGAGAACAACTAATTTGAGTATATAAGGGAGTGTTCACGGTGAGCGAGACACAGTTGATTTTGGATTGTGAAAGTGTGCAAAAGTATTGCTTATTGAATTGTGTTATTAAACAAGTGTGGTTTAAATTGAATAAAAGTATTTGAGCTGATTATAAATTGAGATTTACTGTTTGAATTGGAAAGTGTAAATAAAGAAGAAATACTAAAAAGAGTGATAAGTTTTATTTAACGAACCCAGCAAAAATACTACAATATTATACGAATTTTGTCATCGGACTAACTATGGCCTAATGCTGTTTGCTATAGACTAGACATTTTTAGAAACTGTTCAAGAGAAACTTTTAAATTACATTATTATATCTTAGTTTATAAGAGAGTATTGCCTCTGATTGATGATAAATTAATAAATAAATAAATAGATTTAACAACGCTTAAATGTCACAAGCAAGTGCAATGTATATTATTTGTAAGAGATATTTTAGACAATCGAATATCATCTATGGATTTTTTTTCCTCAATTTTCCTCTATGCAACTAAAATTGTACTCCCCGTTTCGCTTACTCACTCTATGTTGGTACTTAACTCCGTTTGAAAATTCTTCTCGAAGTTAAACGACTTAACATCTCTAAGAATATCAAGGAAATTTGTTATTGTGGACTTGCAATTCAAGTATTTTGAACCTTTTCTTTCTGTCGTAGAAAATATTTCCTCCTTTTCGTAAATAAAGTATCAAGTTTTACTGCTCAAGTTTTTACTGCGACTTCAACTTAACCAGAATTTTGCTTATTGCATTTCATTTGGGTTTACTTTTAGTGCCTGTCAAGGCGTTTAAGATGAACACCACACATTACCTTGCCATCATCATAATAAAGAAGCTGGTAATCAATGCTCTCTAATCACCTTAAATGCGATAAGAAACACACTCGCGCAGACTGTCATTCTATCTGAATGTGAGCACGAGTATGAAGTCCATTGGTTCAAATCCCATTCCAGGATTCCAAACATACCTTGCCGCCCACTGCTAACGTTGACACTTGACAGGAGAACACGTTTTTAAGGTACACGTTTAGCTTCATATTTCGCTGAATTTTACTTTGTGTATAGTTTTTAATGTTCTAAACTTAGTTGCATGGAATTGCTTGTACAGCTTATGTTTTTAGTTTTATATATGTGCATACATTTTTTTTTATATATTTATTCAACTTTATTTCAGATGAAGACTTAAAGCTACAATAATTAAATAAGCAATTTTTTTTTTTTTTTATAATTTACTCGCGCTCAAGGGATTATGATTACCCTTTAAATGTTTCAACACAGCGCGGGCGTGAAGTTACGGAAGATAAAGAAGAATAGGAAAGATGTGTGGCACGATGTTGAGACTGAATGTAGTTGTCTCAGATTTTTTATCTCCAGGGATGGCGGCTGAACTAAAGCGGAGAAATGCCGTGTCTTATATATATCTATGTCCCTTATAATTCGCATTATTTTTTATTCTTATTCATTCTTGTTGGGCATACTAGTTTGACTCAATCACATGTTGGTAGTGTTATGCCTAAACAACATGTAATGAGTAAACCAGCAACCCATTGATGACAATTTTAGAAGGTTTTAATGGAATTAAAGAAGACATAGACGACGGCAGGGATCGAACCTGTGATAATGAGGTTGACAGGCGAGCACACAACCATCGCGCCACGGATTGAACTTCAAATAAAATAGTTATAGCTTGAACCAATTCAGTTGGCAATTCTACTGCGCAGGTCTCTTTAAATTTCTCTGCTCTACTCTTTAATTCTTAAAGAGACAGAAAAATCACTGAAAAAAAGAAAACAGAGATGTACATGCGGGCGTTGTTGTCAATGACGCTGCTGCGATCATACTGAAACTGAAGTAGGGATATTCACTAAACAACGATGTATCGAATCCATTCGATGTTCACCATACGAGACATCGGATTGATCCGATGTTTTGCCTAGTAAATTTTCTATTCGATATATCGATGTTTTTTTTTTTTTTAAATCGAAAAACTATGACAAGGAACATATAGACTTATTTTTATTAATTTCATTCAGGTCGGTGAATATGAGAATCGGCTCTTTTACGAGTTTGTATTTGGATATTATGTAAATGGAAATGACAGCCGAGCAACTGAGGTTACGCATACTTTTGCAAAAATGTGAGCATCGGCTTTTTCGAATTTGTAGAAATGACAACTAAGCAACCGAGATAACGCATACTTTTGCAAAAATGTGTGCATCAGCTCTTTTTTGTCTTTGAGTAGTTTCTTCGGTTTACTCTTTCATTTCACTGTCCTACTTGAACTGCTACCCCGGTTACAAGAGTAGATTGAGGAATCGAATCGAATTCGAATTGAGATTTCGATCCAGGTATATGGCGGCACTGGATCGAGGAATCGAATTGAAATTGAATCGAAATGACAATCTCTTTTAAACTGTTGTTGTACATGTACACACACTCGATCCCTCGATTCAGGTATACAAGCATATTTTCGATTCGATTCAGCTCGTTTAGTGGAATCGGATCGAGAAATCCTATTTCAATCCGATCCAGGTATACACGGAGCTTAATCCTGATTCAATTCCGATTCATTTCTCCATATAAACGTAGTATATGTACTGCTTCATATACTTGTTCTTGCTCTCACTCATCTACAGTGTAATTTGTGAATCGAAATTTGCCTTTTTACGCTAATCTATAACAATTAAACAATTAAACTGATCAATTTTTTTTTGGAATTTTAAAATAACAGATAATACTTTTGCCAGCGCATATTGTTAGTTTCTATTTGTTGAAGTAAAAAATCATTAAATAAAGTATTCGATGTTGAAAAAACATCGATGTTTTTAAGCGATGTATCGAAAGACATCGATGCTGGTTTCCGATGTCTAACATCGAATAAAAGCATCGATGTTTTTCTTAAGTGGACACCCCTAAACTGAAGCACTTAGGAGGGTGAGTTTTGTTTATAGCTTCGTTCACAGTAAAATAGAAATGAATTTCCAGTGATGGACTTTCTTTGAATAAGATATGATCATGGTTTATTTTTCTTTCATAGCTTGATTCTAAAAAACTATTTCATCTTTGGTGAGATAAAAAGAAAAGATTTTTAGGTGTAAACTTTACTTCGAAAAAAAATAAAATTAATAATTTTTGTTTTTATTATTGGGACAAATTTCAGTGCACCTATAATAAAAAAATAAGTCTATTGCAAAATGCAATTGGGTTAGACAAAAAAACTACCTGCAAGCTGCGACGTAGGATTAATGACAAAAAGTTTAGGGATTATTGTTTATTTCTATGTTTTATGATTTGTGGCTTAGTAACAGAAAGGTTCCGGGGGCGTTGTGTTTATATTTATTTTATGGCGTTAGTGTATTTTGATATATTTTTTGTTTTGACCTGTGGGTTTGGGATTAATTGTAGATTAGTGTTAATTAGTTAGATTAGTGTTTACGAGTTTGAACAATTTTTACCAACGAGTTTTTAAGAATGAATTTTTGCATCAGAGGGAATTAACGTATTTAAATGATATTTGCTTTGTTTTGCAATTCAGTTTAAAAAAACAACCAAGAATAATACATTGAAATACATTTAAAAGAAATTTTAATGGATCTATTTACAAAAGGAAAACCTATTGGAAGTCAGGCGCGTAATAAAGTTGTTAAGATATACTCGTATAATGACAAACTGAAAGAAGCAAAGAATTCGTTTCTTGAAAATCCTGTAAGTTATGCAACAACGCAAACAGTGGAAACTACTGGAATTTCTGAACGTTCAATGAGAAGGATTATTAAGGAATACGAAGAGACAGGAGTTGTGCAGTCACCAAATAAAAAAGTGAAGCATACGAAGTGCAAAACTGGACTAGACGAATTTGACATCGCAGCTATTCGGCGTATAATGCACAACTTCCACCAGGAGGAAAAAATGATGATATCCTTAAAAATATTGAGACAACGAGAGGAAGATCTGGAGTTTAACTTAAGTATTACGTCTCTCAACAGGATTCTAAGAAGAAACGGATTTAGCTACAAAAAAAAACTCAAAACAACCGAAAACTTCTCTGTGAAAGAAATGATATTAAACTCATGCGAGTGAAGTATCTGAGAAAAATCCGGAATACAGAACAAAAGAATATGATATCATTTATTTGGACGAAAGCTATATAAATAGCTCACATACAAGGCCACGGGCTTGGACTGATGATAGTAGCAGTGGGTTGAAGACGCCAATTTCAAAGGGAAAGAGTGTAATAATGGCGCATGCAGGTGGTGAAAAAGGTTTCGTGAAAAACTCCTTACTTTTATTCAAATATGGAACGAAAACGGGAGACTATCACGACGACATGAACTTCGAAAATTTCTGCAAATGGATCCAAGAACAAGTTTTCAATAACTTGGAGGAACCTTCAGTTATTGTAATGGACAACGCCTCGTACCACAATAAATTAGAAGAAAAACAAATTACTTCTGCTAGCAAGAAATCCGAGATGATACAATGGCTAACCGAAAACAATATTCCGCATACTATACAGATGTTGAAACTTCAACTGTATGAGGTAATAAAACGACACCGAACTACACACAACCCAAAGCATAAGATTGACGATATCATTACCGTCATGGGACATGAGGTTCTACGTTTACTACTCCATCATCCAGATCTCAATCCCATCGAAAATATCTGGGCAACTGTCAAGGCAAGAGTAGGTTCACGAAACACAACATTCAATTTATTGGATGTTCAAAAATTAACAGAGGAAGAATTTTCAAAAATAACGGCTGAAGACTGGCGAAAAGTTTGTGAGAAAGCCATAAGAACTGAGGAAGAATACTTTTCTCACGACCTGACGTGGGACACAATTTCGGATTCAATTATAATTAATCCAGGTGACGATTGTCCAACCGACTATAAAAGCGACATTAGTTCTTAAAACTAAGTATATGTAAATGAACATTTATTATTTAAATTATATTATTCTTATTTATATTGTTTTTATATTATTATTATGTTTAATATTTATTTCTGAAGTACAAATTTATAATAATTATTTTAAGGTAAAATAAATTCTTAAAAAAAATAAACACTAACACCATAAAATAAATATAAACATAACGCCCCCGGAACCTTTCTGTTGATAAGCCACAAATCATAAAACATAGAAATAAACAATAATCCCTAAACTATTTGTCAAAGCAAAGTTGAGTTAGGCACTGTAAGATTTAAGGAAAAATATTTACTCATTAAATATCTTGCGCACCATTTTTGTTCTCTTAAATCCTCTCTCTGCGC
This sequence comes from Chrysotoxum bicinctum, assembly GCA_911387755.1. Classification (NCBI taxonomy): domain Eukaryota; kingdom Metazoa; phylum Arthropoda; class Insecta; order Diptera; family Syrphidae; genus Chrysotoxum; species Chrysotoxum bicinctum. Next base: position 39,045,236 of record OU426988.1, read on the forward strand.
AATCGACCGTTGGCCAACTGAATTGGTTCAAGCTATAGGAACATCCTGTTGCCCAAAGGCAAGAGTTGGATGTACCCAGAATTTTCAAAAAATATTTTTAATACTTTATAGAAATATAAGTGCTAAAGCGGTAGAATATTAAGGTTGTTGAATAAATCAAAACTTGATGTTCTGCGATTAACCCTAGCAATAATTCTAATAGCATGTTTTTGTTTAATTTTAGAGGTTCGATTTTGTTATGATGCGTTTCAACCCAACAAGAAAGTCCATATTGAAGCTTAGATTTAAATAAACCATTGTAGACCAATTTCCGGATATGCCGACTACAATACAGACTGAGATGGTATAGGAAGTAGTGGAATCATGTAGGCAATCATTATTAAGCCTACATCGAAGACAGAAAGGTGAATGATAACTTAGAGTAATATCTTTGCAGATATTACCCCTTATGTTAAAAATCATAAATTTTGTCTTGTCACTTATAATAAGTCGATGACTATGGAACCATTTTCGCAGTATCTCAAGATCATAATTGACATCAATAAATAACTGGAAATAATTTTTCGAAGAATATATCAAAGCGGTCTCGTCAGCAAAAGCTGTAATATTACCTACCTTTAAAAGGTTGAACAAAAAGCGAGTTGACAAAGACCAAACAGCAATATAAAAAAATCTCTCAGAACTGAGATTATCCTGAATTTGAACCATTTGTTTTCTTTTCACTAAATAAGATTCTAACCAATCATAAACAGTACCTCTAAAACCGGCTTTATACAATTTATCAAGTAACAAAACATGATCCACTGTATCAAAGGATTTAGTTATATCAATGAACAGAGATAAAGGTACCTCAGAATTGTTCAAGCTGTTATAAATTTCCCCACAGAGTTTTAAAACAGCATTCTCCGTAGACCTACCAGTCATAAAACCATATTGGTAGTCACTAAAAAAGTTTGTTTTCTTCAAAAAAAAAAAAGATAGCATTCTGTATTTCATGCTTGTTTCGAGAATTTTTGAAAAAAACTGAAAGTAATGATATGGGACGATAATTATTTAAGCTTGAAGTGCTACCTTTTTTATGAAGTGGTATAACTATGGCTTTTTTTTAGGGCATCAGACGAAAATTCCTCTTTGCAGGTTGAAATTAAAGATGAAGCTTAGAATATCAGAAATGTAAAACGAAATTTTCTTGAGAGTTATACTCGAAAACAAATCATCAGAAGAAGAATTTGAATTTTTCATTGACATTATGCGATATTATGTATTTCTTCCGAAATAAAATTAACAAAGAAGAAAGTCCTTGGTTGAAAACTATCATTAATTATAGTGGTATTACAACACCTCGTTTTTTTTTCAAAAGATGAAAAATTTGAAAAATTATCACTAATGCTTGAGAAAAAAACATTAAACAGGTTTGCAACTTTTTTAGGATCTGTTTCACTAGAGTTATCAGTTTCTATTTTGATATTCACCTCGGTTTTGTTTCTGTTCAGAATACGATTTACTATTTCCTATTCTTTTTGGGGTTACCTACATTTTCAGCAAGTTTACTACCATAATCAGTGTCTCTACAAAGGGGAATTTTAGTTTTAAGCTCAAGACAAATTTTTTCATAGAGAGTCTTTAGTCTCGTGTTATTTGGATTTTTTTTAAGACAACCAAATAGTTTTTTCCTTTTATTTTTTTTTTTAAGTGACAAATTCATCCAAGGCTTACGGCATGTTAGCTTTTAATCTTTTCTTTCTAGAAAAAGACTATTATTCGAAATATGGAATTGAATTTTGTCTAAAAATATGTCAAAAGCAATCGACGGATTCTCTGCAGCAAAAACTTCATCCCAAAACTCATATGTCAAAGAAGATTTTAGTGAAACATAATTAGTTTTTTAATTTTTTTTTTCGGATAAAACTCCCTGGTCCTGGAGACAAAATTATCAAACTGAAGACCAACTAAATTATGGTCAGTTATTTTAAGGTAAAATACATCTGCTTGTAGTTCATATTAGTATTTCTATTTAATCTTAAGAAAATGTGGTCCAAACATGAAGTACCTCTGGTTGGCCTTTATAGTGAAGAAATGAAATCGGTGCACACAAAAAAAAAAAAAAAAAATCGAATACCAGATATCTCACAATTTACGACAATCAAATCAGCAGCTTTTTACTTAGGATAGATAATATCGCACACAATGTCACTTCTATAAAACACTGCCACACCTCCAGCAGCGTAAGAATTATTACTAGGCTTCGGATTCTCATGCACTTAAAATCTGAAAATATGCGCTTAAAATATGCGCTCAAAAATGCAAAATATGCATTTAAAATATGCACTTAAAACCAATTTAACTTAATTTCTTTTCAACATAAAACACATTTTCTTTATCTCTTAAAATAAGTTAATAATAAGACTCAAAAACTAAGGATGAGTGCATCAGTCAACATTTTTCAGTTTATGTGTAGTGGTTTATGTGTATTCGCAACCGAAAACAGTTGGCTGTTGTACATGAAACGTGTTAAGCCTTATGCGCGAAACAGATTAAACCAGCAACAGCACCAGCAGCGCCGTCAACAGCAAACAGCACCCTGGCCAGGAAATACTTTTCAAACACATGAAACCAGCATCGTGTTGTAATTTTTTGACATTTATGCGTCTTATTGTTGTTTCATTTTGCAACAGCAAATTTTGGATTTTGACCAAACGACGCTGTTGATGTTGCTGGTACTGGTCTATTTTGTGGTGAACGATTAAAATACAATGGCGCAAAATTTTAAACAGCCTATTATTAAGGTATTAGTGTGATACTACTTAACAATTTGCTAACTTTAAAGTAGCTTACTAACTCATTCTTAATTTTAAACATTTTCTAACTAGTATCGTACTAAAAGAATTTTCTTAATAAATTGCTTCTGAACACGCCTAAAACAATGGCAATTCGTGTAAAAAAGTAAGTACACGAACCTTTTTTGATGTTTGCAAATGTCAAAGTCATATGAAGCTAGCACGATACTAAAAAATAAAGTATGTATTTGATGATTTTAACTTTAATAGAAGGGTAGAGAAAGAATGATGCCATATTCGATTAAAATTTGCAAATTCGTTGTTTTAACCTAGTATCATACTAAGACAATTTTAGCATTGTACTAATTCAATTAAAATTTTAAGCCATCGCGTTCTAAAACAATGGCTTCTGCTGTTGTTGGTGCTGGTTCAATCTGTTTCGCGCTTTAAGCTTTACCACATTATACCACCATTTTTTATAGATGATCGTTTGAATTTCGATCTCATTTATACAGTTTCAAACACACAAACTTATTTGTTTTTTTTCATTTCAATGTTTTGCCGGCACAATCTAGTCAAGTTCATATATGCACCTTTATTTATATATTGCTTTATATTGTGGTGTTTGAATATGGTTCAAGATTGTGAAATGAATAAAAGAAATAGATAATACTAGTTTGAAGGTTCGTTTGCACTGACATAAAATTTATATTTTTTTACTGTCTAGTTTAGTTTTGGAACAATATAGTTAGGTGCTCTTAAAATATAAATTTATTATAAAAAAATATGCATTTATAATAAAATATGCACAAAAAAATGCAAAATATGCATTTATAGTAAAATATTCAAAAATATGCACTAACGGTTAAATGCCATTTTAAAGGAAATTTCTTGATTCGTATACATAATTAGTTGCCTTGCTTCCAAGGTGTTCCTAAAAAAATATGCATTTGCATGGAAATCCGAACCCTAATTATTACAATAAGCAGAGAACGTAAAATTTGGAATTGAATAATATTATCTACCTCATAATCAAAAATCCATATCTCAGACAGAAATCTGAGATCAGGTAAATGTTTTAAAGATGCGAGATGAGCCAAGAAAACATTAAAATTTTTTCTAGCACTGCGAATGTTTTGATGTACTAGAGAGAACTCAGAATAAGAATTTACGTTAGGATGATCAATACAGACAATTAATTTCATCATAATTCATACAAGAAAAGATACTATTACTCGTATTATGTATATCGTTAGAAGGATCTTCTAAGAACTTGGTATTGTTATTTACAAAATTAACAAATTTGAAAATTATTTTTAGAAAAATCCTCCAAGTTTTTAATTTTAATTACTTTTTCACCTTCTCTTCTTCTGATGAATACTGACGAGCTCCGAACCCACACATAATTACATTTACCCTGTAGCTTCAGCTGTTTAGCTTTCTGTAGAAGCGAACGTGTGTATGCAGTTAGACTATCGTTTATGAAAATTTTATTTTTTGCTTTTCCTTTATTATTGTTCTGATTTAGAATCTGTTATAGTTTTCATATAAAGAAAATATCAATTTTAATTAACTGAAAGTTTTAGAAATTTTTACAAAACACGTTTTCTTGGACATAAAATTCATAATTTTATGATTTATGAACAAACATAAAAGAGAGCGACGCATACCAGAACATGTCTCATAAGTCAAAAATGAGTCTACGAGTATTTAAGCTTTGGGGGCACGTTTTTCGGGCTTTGCGATATATAGGTACCATAGAGTAAGTTTTGCATTTGAAAAAAAAAATATCGAACTCGAGATTTTGATCGATGCGATGATAGAGAATAGGAAAAAAGTGGGTCCGCTTTACCTACAGCCTAAGCCGCTAAAGCGATTTTCTTCAAACTTGGTGCCTGAGGCTCTTAGGTAATTCATTAGAGGAGAAATTGCAATTTGTTTATCTCCAAAACTAACGGTACCTGCCATACAGCTGTTATGCAAAATCTTATTCATATCGAAGGCTTCCTTTTTGGAGAAAGTGGTTGTCAAAAAAATGTCTTCTTGATTTTCTACTTTCTAATGATTTTGATCAAAATTTTTGTACACGAGCTCCTTTGAATTTTAAATAATATTGTATATAAAAATATTTGAAAAAATATTTGTTGGGTTTTTGAAAAAACAAATACAATTCTATTTTTTTTTTCTTTGAAAAAATCTATATCTTAAAAACTTGTGAACTATTAATTCTTGAAATTATTTCGTAAAATCTATTTATTAATTACTTAAAATTAACAGCCCAAATTTTTTGTTTAGAAAAATTTTAAAGAAATTTCATATACAAAGATTTTTTAATTATAAAACTATTTTTAATCTTTGTTTGCATAAGTTCATACTTTTCTTGAAATGAAACGGCTGTCTTACGCATTTGAACATGTTGCTCGTATTTCATCCATGCTTTTATATATACAGGGTGTCTGTAAGAAAAAAATTGTTCTACAGCAAAGTCTGATTTTCAAATTTGACATCATTTTTTGACGATTTAAAAAAGGGTAACTTTGGAGTACCCTGACCAATGTTAAGGTCAATTTCTCTGTCGGCACTAATGGTAGAGAGGAGAGACCTTATCTTAGACTTTTTTCTTACTAGATATACTAACCTTTAAAATACATTTAAATTGAGCTGACATGTTTTTAGGGTTGCCAGATATTCAATTTTGAATGGTGCTTAATTTCTTGCCCGAGCAATATTTTTTACTTTGAGATCAGTTATTTTTTTTTTCAAAAAATGCGTAATAAACAAAGTTTTCTTATTTTTTATCTGATGAACAAGACAATAATAAAAAAAAAACTCATTAATAAGTGCACCCAAAAACCCAAACATTTTGTGATACTTTATACGCATTTTTTGAAAAAACTGACCTCAAAGTCAAAATTTTGCTCGGGCAAGAAAAATTGAACACCATTCAAAATTGAATATCTGGCAACCTTAAAAACATATCAGCTCAATTTAAAGGTAGTTTTAAATGTTAGTATTTCTAGTAAGAAAAAAGTTTAAATTGAGGTCTCTACCATTAGTACCGACCGACAGAGGAATTGACCTTAACGTGGGTCAGGGTACTCCAAAGTTAGCCTTTTTTTAAATCGTCAAAAAGTGAGGTCAAAGTTGAAAATCAGACTTTACTGTAAGAACAATTTTTTTCTCAGAATATGACCAAAAATCACATCCCAAAGTATGGCACACGAATTACCAGACACCCTGTATATAAGTTGTGCACAATGATTTTTTATTGTCTAAGCGTTTAAAACCGAAAACTCATAAGTACATTACATATAATAATATATATGAATGTATTCGACGACGACGTCTTTTAAGAAAGAGGAAGTTAAGGACTTTCCTTAGTTGTTAGAAAACTCACTTTTTTTAATCTCAAGATTTATATATGAAGCACTTGCCTTTTAAACACATCTACATGTACAATATACATGCATAGATTTATCATAGGTTATTTTTAGGTAAAATCTACATAATATATCTACACTTTGCACTCAATTTCCATTTTAAGCAGGGATTTACAGAGACGGGATTATTTCACGTCGTCGTCGTCGGCATTGACGCTAAAAATTGACCTTAACCTCTAAAGCACACATATCAAAAAGGAGATGAAATGTGGGAAGCAATCTATAATATCGACCTAACACGACCTAAATTCACATTGAGAATTAAGGTTTAGCAATATGTTGAGGAGGATATATTAGCCAAAAAATATATCGAAATAAATCCTGCCTGTACCTAGAGATTCAACATTGTGTAGGTATACTTGAAAGGATATACATACGTTGCATAGGCTGCAATACGATGTCAAGCCCTCTCTCACCCTTATGTGGGTTATGGCAGTGCTTGATATGCGGAAGCAATAATTTTCAGAAAATTTCCAAATCAGGAAATGTACAGGAAATCCAGATGTATGCAGATATGTGGGCATCCACTTGTCTGTCCGACCGTTTATTCGTCCTTTTTCAAGCTGCAGATGTGGTAGTTTAAATTTGTTGGGAATACAAGGGATTTGGTTTGGTAGGGTGATGGTTATAATTTTCTAAGTAATTGGTTTTCAGGGTGGATTACGTTTATATGTAGCACTCAGAATTATTGTTGCTACATCTTTGGGATAAGAAAAGGCTCATGGGACATGATTGAATTAAATACGGACAGTTACCACAACGAATAAGGGTAAATGGTTGTTGATGATTAAGAATGGCACATTGAAAACATATTTAAGGTTCAGAAGAGTTTCCTTGATAATTGGACAAAGATGTAATAGAAAGATGTTCGTTGAATATGATGAACATTAGGTATTAAGACTACTGCACTCGTGAAGATAATTGTTAAAAGACTGAGAAAGTGAGAAGCTGTAAATAAAAAAAATAATAGAGGATGTCTTAAACAAAATTTGATAGTAATTTATCGATTCATTTAAGCTTATAACATTTATACAATGTTCCTACATTTCGATTTTGCAAAAAAAACTGGCACCAAAAATGATACAATACGTTTACTTCTAAACCTTCTTATATCAAAAAACGGTAACGGAAGTGGCCATTTTCTGGCCAAAGAACCCAGAAAAAGTCTAAAAGTGGCGATACACTTGATCCAGCGATGATACAACTTCTTTAACCCATCCGAAAAATAGGTTTTCTCGAGGCCTGCAAAGTAGGCCTCCGTGCTGGCGATAACCTCCTTCGACTTCGACTTAAATTTCTGCCCGGCGAGTTATTTTTTCAAGTTTGCAAACAAAAAAAAAGGCCCACGGAGCCAAATCTAAAGAATACGGTAGCAGTTCGTAGTGCAATTTGACCAATTTGACCACTGCTCTTAAGTGGTCTCACGGTTGCGCTTGTTGTACAGAGTGACCAAACGCGGAAACCATCGCGCCGATAGCTATCTCATACCCAAAATTTCGTAGAGGATATGACCGACCCAAGAGGTCTTTTGAGATGCCTACTGTTTCAGCTATCTCGCGCACTTTCAATCTGCGGTCTGCCTATACAAGATCGTGGATTTTTGACATGTTATCCTCCGTGGTAGCCATTTTCAGGCACCTGAGCGAAGCTCATCAAAAGCCGATGTGCGACCACGTTGAAACTCGTTATACCAATTTTTGACGGTGTCCATCGAAATAGAAGAGTCACCGTACATAGCATTCAAGCGCTTTTTGATTTCGCTATTCCCTTCCAAAAACAAGGATCAAATCACCGACCGATATTGCTATTTTTCCAAAACTACGAGTCTGATTCGTCTGAAATTTTGACAGAAGCCGTCTAAGAGAATGTGCTATGCGATAGTGGCACCATCGGGCAGTGAGCCTCCTAAGTACTTATCGGACCGCCCTCGTATTTCTAAAATTTGCTTCAGTGTGAAGATTTGGTCTATGGTCGATCTGCTGGACCGGAAGCAACATTGGAACTTGTAAATGAAAGTTTGGCAGAACGACTTACTCTTATATACGGATATACCTCGATAGATCTTGTAGGTCAAGCGATGACATAAGTATATTGTAGATATTTGATGTAAGGAACTGATAGTCCAGTCATTGCTTATGCTTCCTTCAATTAATACTTGGTTGATGATGATTTATTGCATGTACACTTCTAACATACAGGTACCGTATTTGAAAAGCTCTGCTGCTCAACCATTATCACAATCTGCGGACTTGTTTTTCTAAGTTTTTCTAAAGCTATTTTTAATAGCTAAGCCTGCATATTCTAGTGAAACTGAGTTGTCTACCAACACATTATTTTTTACTAAAGTATTTTTAGAATCAACCAAACAAAAATTAATCAAATACAGAGTAAATTAATTTTGATTACTGCCTTTAAATTTTATGAAGCGCGTAAACTTAAATTGTTAAGCTTTATTTAAGAATCAAAAAGAATAGACTAGATTGATAAATCTGGTCATTTAAAAAAAAAATGTTTCATATTCATTATTTTTTATTTAATGAAAAATGCCGAAGCGAAATCGATAGAGTCAACGGCTCGCACCGGGGGTTAATATTTCACATTTGCTACACTAGTTCAATTATTTATTTCTATATATATATATATATATACTATGTTCATCAAACTTCATTGTTTCTTTTTTTTTTATTATAATCAACTCACGCTCAAGGGAATATGATTACCCTTCAAATGTTTCAACACAGCGTGGGCGTGAAGTTACGGAAGAGAAAGAAGGATATGAAAGATGTGTGGCACGATGTTCTGAGACTGAAGGTGGTTGTCTCAGATTTTTTATCTCCAGGGATGGCGGCTGAACTAAAGCGGAGAATTGCCGTGTCTTATTTTTATGTACCTTATAATTCGCATTATTTTATTCGTTTTTCATCCTTGTTGGACATACTATTAAAAACATGTTATCAGACCTTCAAGCTGGATTTAGGAAGAACTACTTCACTACCGATCAAATTTTCTTACCTTTATCTTTAGTTAATGCATTTCAAGCATGAAACAAGAATACATACACACATATACACTGTTCGTCGACTCCGAAGCTGGGATTAATCTGGTGAATCGGAGTGCTCTGATGTATAAACTTTTACTTTCGCAGGTAATACGCGACATATACATATACTGATATGAAGGGAACAGTCTGCGATGAAGAAGTGTTTTCGGAATTGTTTGGAACAGACACCGGTGTTAAGCAATGATGTCTTCTCAGTGCTCTCCTGTCCTATCTGTTCAAGAATTGCAGGTGCTCTCATAAATGTATTGCATTACGTAGATGACCCGGACAATGCAATATCATCGAAGAAGCAGCTTCAACAAGTTCTGATATATTACCAAAACGTCAATGGACTAAGGACAAAGATCAATGCGCTCTACAAAAGCAAAAATCATCTCCCACATGACATAATTATATTAACAGAAATTTGGCTAAATAATTCTTTCTTAGATACCGAACTCTTCGACTCAACTTACCAAGTTCTTAGACGAGACAGGCACCGCTCGAATGAAACAGAGACAGTTGGTGGTGCTGGAATTGTATTCGTAGTCAAAAACTGCTTAATATGCAGTTTGGTTGATGCTTTTGATTTTTCTGACGTCGAAATACTATGTATCAAAATCAAATTGGAAACAGGTTATCTTTATATCATACCTCCAAGATCTACAAGCTGTACGAGTATCTATGAAAACTGCATAAACTTGTTGTGGTGATTTCAATCTTCCAAACCTGAACTGGAAAAAATCAACAGAATTCAACAATTTGTCTCCTGTCAACCCGACGAGTACTAATGAGTTCTTAATTGATGGTCTAGCTTCTTGTGGACTTAGTCAATTTAATGGGCTTGCTAACCGTTTTAATAAATATTTTGACTTAATATTTTTCTCCGACACAATAAATGGTGACGTAGCTGTAACTCCAGCCGAAGTTATACTAGTAGTAGAAGACCGTCATCATCTCACCATCCAACTTTAAATATATCACTCAATATAAATGTATGCAATATCCCTATATGTTCCAATGAAAAACTTGAATTCAATTTTACAAAATGTAATTTTAATGAACTATACTTCATCCAACAAAAATATGTAGTACACGTCTTATGGGAGAGCTTTTTCAAAATCAGTAGCGTTCTATATTTTTGCACCATACTAAACTGAAAGAACTTCTCCATAAAAAAGTGTTTGTGCACCCATAAATTTTCGATTGCATCTGACGCAGGCCCGACGCACGTCCTATTGACTGCACATCTGAGTGTGCACTGAATTGCTGTGGTCTATGGCTGTTGGTGCTATTCAATTTCAACCCCCATTAAATATTTATGTGCGTTCAGAGTTACCCTTTTTCATTTCGTAACTTGTTCAGTTTTTTTTCCTTGGGTTTCTGTTGAGGTGCTTTTGATTTTAGAGCTTTAAAAAAAGGGTCCATTTAAAATCAACACTAAGATAACCCTGTGAGAGCTTTAATGAAGGAGAGATTTATGCAATCCACTGTAGCCAGAATGCGAGGCAAACTTCCTATCTTGCCCACACTGCATATTTTTATTGGACAGAGTATAATCAATTTGTTGTGTAATGTTGATTGGAATCAAATTCTCATAAATCGTATAATATTGATGATATGTTTCTTAAATTTTATAGTATTCTATTTAACTGTTTTTACGAAACTACACCATTACGCAAATCCTGCTATATTTCTAGAACTCCACCAAGATTTCACGCTCACTTAAAAAACTTAAAAAAATAAAAGAAATAAAGATTTCAGAACTTACTCCGAACTTAAATATATTTTCACTGATTATTTCAACACTCTTTACTCAGATCATATTTTAAAAATTGAAGATAAGTTAAAACAGACCCCAAAAAACTTTTGGAACTTCGTGAAAAGTTAAAGAAATGTTGATGGCTATCCTAAATCAATGTTATATAATAACACAACAAGTCATGACTCCCAAATAATTTTAAATATGTTTGCTAATTTCTTTAAAGATGCTTTCGATGTTCCTTCGTCTTTTCAATCTTCCGATTTGTTCTTTCCAGCCCAAAATTTTCCACACCTTAACTCACTTAACTTTACTATATGTTAAGATTCAATTGTTCGTAGCGTCTCAGAACTTGACGACTGTTTCAGCCCTGGTCCTGATGGTGTAGCATCTTGTGTGCTAAAAAAATGTGTGTCCTAATTATCCTATCCTCTTTTTGTATTATTCAATGAATCTCTTAGGTGCTCAATCTTTCCATTATTATGAATAAGTGCTTTTATAATTCCAATTCATAAAAAAGGGTCTAAGAATGAAATCACGAATTACCGACCCATCGCCAAACTTTCTGTTATTCCCAAACTGTTCGAGTCCATTGTAAGGTAATATGTTATCCTTTAACTGAAAGTCAATCATTTGTGACAATCAACCCGGTTTCATCCAAAATAAGTCAACTATTACAAGCCTACTTCATTTTACTTCTTTTTGTCTTGACTCCTTTGAAAATCGGAAACTAGTAGATTGTGTATTCACAGATGTTACTCGTAGTAAAGCCTTCGATAAATTGTGTCATAAGACTTTAGTCCATAAACTTAAGGCCTTAGGATTTAATGACAAATTCTTAATGTGGATCTCGTCATATTTAATGAATAGAAGTTATAGTGTTACTTTTACTGATCAATTTTACGTTAACTTTGGTTTTCCACAAGATAGCCATTTAGGACCCCTATTATTTATCTTATATATAAATGATATAACTTCCGTGATAAAAAACTCTTCTGTTCTGATATATGCTGATGACATTAAAATTTTTAAACTTTTTACCCACACTCTTAAGCTTCAAGCCGATCATAAAATTAAAGACTTGGTATACCCGGAACCTCGTTTGAATAGAAACTGCTTCTGTACGAAGTAAGAAATAAAGATTGGTGGATGAAGAAGTGACAAAATATTGCTACTACTTATGGAAAAGAATTACATTTGGACCCAAACAACTTTCAACATAATAAGGGATCAATTTTATAAAATCTTACAAAATCTAGAAGCCTCCGTTTGCAATTTAATTTCATGATCGAAAAAGCCTGCTGAGTATGTCCAATCTTCTTACTTCGGTAAACCTATTCTAAAAATGCAGGAGACAATAAACATATTAAATGAATCTGACTTAAGAGGAATTGCATTTTTATTTTCAAAGACACCTAAGAGTATAATTTACAATTGTAAAAAAGTATTTTTTTTTGTATATAATCACATTTGGTTACCATCAAATATTCTATATAATCTTGGTTAAAGAAACCCTAGCTCAGTTTGTGAAGAGGAGAAAACTTCAATCTTTTAATTGGAGATCTCGTTAGTCAGGCGATATGCATCTCGGGCTGTGTGATTTTGTGTGAAGACACAACCTCAAGAAAAAGCGCAAGTGTAATTGCCATCGAAAGAGATTTTTTTTTTAAATATTTTTAGTGTACATTTTATAAGAGATGATGTTTGGTGATTGCTTCTTAGAGCTTAGAGTTGTTTGCTTATAAATTTAATGTACATGCAGGTTGCAGGGTTGCAGCGATCCGGAACGGAGCCCTCTTCAATATCTTATATAAGCAGGAACACTGTGTTCGTGGCAAAAATAAGTTACCGAAGTTACCATTTCTGCACCGTTCAATCTTCAAATCGTTTGTTTGAAAATTTTTAGTTTACCGTAGGAACCTACAAATGAACCGCTGAGAAGAAAAAGGAAAACATTCCACAAAAATGGGAAATTGAAGTAATGATGCAAAAGCGTAGCTATTTTTATAGCGCACATTTTAAGCCTAAAAACGAAAAAATTCCGTGTAAACCTACTTTTTAAATGCGATTATAAAATATCATTGAGTGGAAAAAGGAAAAGATTCCAGGAATATTTTCCTTTTTCCTTTCCTTTTTGGGGTAAAATGTTATTAACGGTACCTGTCATAGAACGGTTTTTTGACTTTTTGCCTTTCTCATCAACGGCTTTAACGATTTTAACCAAAAATTTTCAGCAGGAGGCCCCTTAAGTTTAAAATAATATTGTATATAAAAATATTCGAAAAAATTTGTTTTGGAATTAAAAATAAAAAATTCCAAGTTTTTTTTTGAAAAACCAATATCTTTAAAACGTGCAAACGATTATTTTTTGAAACTATTTCTAACATCTATACCACTAAACACTTAAAATTTGGCACTCCAAATTTTGTTCTCGAAAACTGTTAAGAAAATTTGTTATATAAAAAATTACTTTAATATTAAAAGGATTAATCAGATGGCAATTCCATACATTTGAACATTTTTATCTCATTAAATCCATGTTTTATATTTATAAAATTTATTTTAAATTCGAAAGTACTTTAACATAAAAGCGAGTTCGTGCGATCCAGTCGTGCATTTTATTTCTGTTTATTTTTATTCCCTTGAATTATTATTAAAATATTGTTTTAGTTTTCCTTTTGCAGAATTATTTAATATTAAAGAAATAAAATGTTTTGAACTCATTATTTATATTATTTGAATAAAAAAACTTAATTTAAAATAATTTATTTGATTTTTTTTTTCAATTAGTGGAAAAAGGAAAACATTCCACTCACTTTAACAGGAATTATTAAGCCAGAGCTTAAAGTTTTTAATTTCAATTGTTTTGTATGTTACTCTTCTTTACTAGCTTTACATTTGTCCTTCAGAATGTTTTGAAGAATAACTTTCAGTTTCAGAAATAAACAGTTTTCTTCGATTTCCCAAAAACTATGATTAGTGGAATGTTTTCCTTTTTCTTCTCAGCGGTTCAAATGTTTTCTGGACTAAACTGAGGTGGCTGCATATGAACTTATTTTTTTCCTTAGAAGAGTTTTTAAGATATCGCTTTCTAAAAGTATCAAAAAAAAAGTTCAGTACTACTTACGTCACACGTCATCAAAATTTTTTGTAATACATTTTATGTTAAAAAATCTTCTAGACTGAAATCAAGTATTTTAAAAATTCGATGTATTTTATTTGTTTTCAAGTTCTGCTTCTACAAATTCTCTTAAGTCTTAAAACGATTTCTCGAGAAGGTAAGATAATTTGGGAAAAATTAAAAACAAATTGCTTAGCACACAAAATAAATATATAATAATATAAAGCGCTTAACCAAAAATTCAACATTGTTAAATTTTGTTTATTGTGTTTGGTCTATTTTAAAGATGATTTTCCCTCGGTTATAACGGATTTTATTTTTAAGAAAAATAATTGTATGTTGAATTTTGAATTATAACTTCTCTGGAACAACAAAAATATCTCCATTTTCTTGCTCAGCGGGTCTAAGTATTCTACAATTAATTTTCGTAAGTTCGCAGCTACGTAAAGTAAAAAGGGGTTATATACAACAGAGTGTAAACTATATGACGAACAAGACCACACTCCAACTCCGTCGATACCTTCTCCATTATCAACCTACATAATATCCACCGCTTAGTCAATTCGTGACCTTGGTGTTTTATGTGATAGAGAGCTCAACTTTCTTACGCTTTTTGACGAGATTATATTCAAAGAAAGCAAACTCTACACTATCTGACCTCTACGTGACCCGATCTTTATACATAACCTTTGCTCGCCCCCTTCCTGAATACGCATGTCAATTATTGTCCCCTTATCAACAAATTTATACATCCAGAATCGAGAGCATTCAACGTCGTTTCCTATGCTTGGCACTTCATGGTCTGCCTTGAAATAATCCTTTTAATTTACCTCCGTATCGAGACCGACTTCTGTTAATAAACTTGAATACGCTGGAAGAACAAAGAGCAATGAGCGATCTTCTCTTCATTCATCGACTACTTTCAGGGTCTGTTGACTGCACAACTCTCTAAAATTCCATCTCTTTCAACACTAATTCCCGTAATATAAGAAATCCTCGTCTATATTGCTAACTAATTCTTATTTTTAAACATTTTCGAAGTATCGTACTAAAGCACTTTTTTTAATAAATTGCTCCTGAACACGCCTTAAACAATGACAGTTCGTGCAAAAAACTAAGTAAAGAGACCTTCTGTGGCGTTTATAAATAGCACGATACTAAAAAAATAAAATAGGTACATTTTCGATGATTTTAACTTTAATAAAAAGGTAGAGAAAGTATGATGCTATATTCGATTAAAATTTGCAAAATCGTTCTTTTAAAATAGTTTCATTCATACTAAAACAGCTTGAACATCGTACTAATTCAACTAAAATTTTGCGCCATTCATTTTTAAATTCTTAAGTCAAGAGCAAATTTGTGCGACCCAGTTGTGCATGTTATTACTATTGCGACTATGCTTGTGATTGAATACTTTATGAATAATTATGGGCCTACGTTCAGTTCAAACTCTGCTCTTAAAATAATGCGGCCCTGTGTACCCCCATATTTCGAACAACTTCAACTCGGCGTCAATGACTTATAAAATGATCCATGGGTTAACTCTTTGGATATTTAGGTGAATACATTCTGCAGATTTATCTACATATCTGGCAAATGTTTCTTCGTACATACGTATCTACATATAAGTTATAATAAATAATAAGATGATGGTGTAATAAAGTTTTCTTATATAATTTTTAATTCTTCATTGAAAGTATAAAGAAGGTTTTTAAATGTCAGACAAATGTTCATTTGCAGGTGTCGGGAGTTTAAGATTTTAATCATGAAGATGTTGTGATTCTGAAGGAGGGAGTTGATTTATTGAAATTTTGTTAAGTTATGCCATTGAGTGTGGATATTTCGAAATTTTTAAAACTGTGATTTTCATTCAGAGAAGATCTATGTAATTTAACATTTTGACGTGGGATTTTTCGATTATTAAGTTTTAATAATAAGCCTAATATGTAAATCCTTCAAGGGTACCGATAAACGGGTCTTCAGATTTTAATTAGACCGGTAGTCGAGTTTTGCGATGCGATCTATCAGGAATTTGACTTGTTTAATGTTTTATTTTTGGAATGATTGATGTTTTCCCAACTTAATCGCATGCGCATTTAGCCATGTGAGTTTAAATGATGTGCCTGTACGGTGAGTCATATAAGGCAGGGAACCGAATTAAGACCCCAGAAACGTCTCCAGAGCCACAGTGGTAAGCTTTTCAAAATGTATCATTTTTCGATAGAATCCTATCCATCTGTCATTTTCTACCTATCCCTTACCACCCATATAAGACCCATCACGTACGCATATCAGTTTTCGTCTGTTTTGCTGATCTATGACTTGTGTGTAGTTTCTCGGGGTTTTAGTTTTAGTACGATTCTGATGTTATAGGAACTACAATTCTGAAAAGTGGAATCTCTTACGACAACGTACCGACATCACACCTTCTCAACAGGAAGCTTCGGTGAGTGGCACGCATCTGAAAGGTACGTAGCAATAAAAGCTTTTTTTTTTTTATAATCTACCCGCGCTCGTTTCAACACAGCGCGGGCGTGAAGTTAATGAAGAGAAAGAAGGATAGGAAATATGTGTTATAAAATTCTTACTTAGAGGATTTTTAAACGTTATAGAACTACCGAATCTGGCGCATAGTTATGTCATTTCAGGCATCAAAAGAACCCGAAACGTCTCCTGATAAATCAGGTTTTACTTGTGTATCAAACAAATATTTAATAGTATGGTTATGTGTGGTACTTAAGCATTTTTATATTTATTATTGGGAACATTCAGAAATTTGAATTTTTAAAAGGCAGTTGATATAATGTACATTCCCAGTTATTACCTGGCAAATAATGCCAGAATTTATTTCTGGAAAAAACGACAGAAAATGTTATTTGCTCAAAATTGGAAAAAAAAGCCAGAAATTATCTTGGAAAATTTCCAAATTAGATTTTGTAAAAAAGACCGAAAAATATTTTTTTATTTTCAAAGAAGACACTTTATAAATGTGATGAAGTAAAAAGAAACAAATAACAGTCACCCGGAGTGGCGCTCGCCACGAAGGCGCCTGCAGTAACAGTTTTCTTGGGCAACAGTACCCCAATTAATGTAAAATACAGTTTTCTGCCTTTTTTTCCTAAAAAAAATGTATTTCTGCTGTTTTTTATCAAACTCTAATTAGGATTTGTGGATTTTTTCCCATTTTTAAAAATGAAAAAACCGCCAGAATTTTTTTTTGGAAAAATGGACTGAAATTCTGGAAAGATTTCTGGGCTGTTTCTCTAGGAAAAAAAGGCCAGAATTTGTATGAAAAAAGTTTTGGTGTTTTTTCCAAAGAAAAAAACTGGCGTAAAAGTCTGTAACACAATCTCAAATTTAGGACTTTAAATAGGTTTTTCATTCAGGGGGCGTGGTATCCGCCCACTTTCTCCGAATTGGTGTTGGTTGAATGGAGCACTTCCGACTGCTACAAAACGATGAAATTTGGTAAAGTGGTAGGGCTTAAATTGCATACAAAGAAAAAAATATAAAATTTGAGGATTTCCATTAAGGAGGCGTGGTATCCGCCCACTTTCTGAAAAAAAGTTTAATTTATATGGAGCACTTCCGATTGCTGTAGAATGATGAAATTTGGTGGAGCGGTATAGCTTAATGCACATTCAAAGCGAAAAATGGCAAGTTTCTTGTGTATGTCCAATTCGAAAGGTTTTAAAAACTTGACCATTGAATCCATTAAATATTAGTCAGTAATCATTAAATAATAAAATTTCTCTATTACATTGTAGCTGTTTCAATATTATTTTACTTTAAATATTCGGTATTAAACCTTCATGAAGTAAGAACTTGGCGTACTTTTAGATCTCAGTACTTTTCACGGCTGACGTGTTACACAAAGGTTCTTGTATAGAAGAACTTGGCTTCTTTTTTAACATTTATGTTTTTGGTCTGATTCCGTTTTTCTGCAAAGAACATAAATATGCAAAGCATTTTCTTAAAGCGTGAAGTATTTTCATTTTGTGTTTCAATTTTTTTAATATGAAGGGCACAAAATCCAATAGAAAAATACTTCGCACTTCGTATAAAATAAATCGTTTCGGAATCAGAATTTGCTGCCTAGTGTTACTTCATTTAATGCAAAACTATGTTTAACCAACACACATATCTTACAAGAAATAAAATGAAACTTGTTCCTCCAATTCATCTTATTGCTGGAATTTTCGAACAGCAGCAATCGCGTTAAAACAAAAAAGCTTTATGATTTGTTGAATTGGCCAATCTTCTATTAATTAGAGATGATAAAAAACATTTTTTGATCAAAAATTTAATACTCAAACATTATGAACGCCAAACAAAAATAAAACTTAAAACCAAAAACAAAAACTATTTTTGTCAATGAAAATTTGTTCGTTAAACGAACACGACGCATATTTAATACTAAAAACTACTGGTGCACACCTACGTGCGAAAGTGTGATGCATCTTCGCCTATGAAGACAGGAAGACGTGGGCCTCCATAATCACAGAGAACCCGCTAAATTAATCTTGGAGTGCTGAGTAGGGGCTGGGCGAAAAAGAAAACGATGACAGCCGCAGCTAACAGCGATTTCTTTTATTAGATTGTGTCAATCTTCTTAAGCATGACAGTATGGCACATTTAGACATTTTTACAAGACTTCCGCAACTTGATTGAATTTAATCAATGAAAATGCCACAAATAAAATTTAGTTGTAACTCATGGGTGGGCTGTGAAGCGTACGCATCCGTTTAACATAAATAGTTCTAAGCAAGTAACATCATTCAAAAACTTTTTACTAATTTATCAAATGATTCTTAACTCAAAGGATGAAGTTTCCAAAACAACTTGTGTAATGTGTTTTGGGTTTTGTAAGGGGTTATTTAGAAGCATATTCATATATATATGTGCCTAGGTTAGGCCAGGTATGCTTGACGGATTATTTGCAAATCTCACATGAAGATAAAAAAAGTTTGGATAAGTTATCTCTTAAATATAAAGAGGTAACGATATTTTAAAAGAGGTTAAAAGGGTTACGTGGTTACGTAGATTCAATATCTTCGAGACCAACTTTATATTGATTTATTTATAAAATTCAGATTGATAGTTTCATTTATTTGTGAATCATATTGTGTCGTCTTTGAAATAGAGTTTGAAAAGCTAATATATATAAAGCAATTAATTAATTCAGTGAAGAAATTTGTTTTTCTCAAAATAAAGTAGGAAAACACTGTTCTATGTATCTAGTCAAGAAGCAATTATTTATTCTGCAGAAGATTTGATTTTGAAAAAAAAAAACTTATTTTGTTCAAAGTTGAAATTTGTTAAATTCATGGGAAACAATGTTCACAATCGGTAAATGGCTAAATCTTTATATTTAACACATGTACTATATTTTACACATGAACATGTAAAGAGGCACTAAAAGAAGCAAAAACGGCCTCCTCAAAATGATCAAAATACTCCAAGCGAACGTCAACAGGAGTCAAACGGCGGACAATCTCCTGTTCAAGCTTATAGACGAACTGCAAGCTGACGCCATCATTCTGAGTGAGCAACACGTTAACAGAAACGATCAAAACTGGATCTCTGACACACTAAAAACCGCCGCCTTATGGATCCTGAACAGAAAGATCCCCGTTAAAAGCAAAGGATCGAAAAGAGGTTTAGCATGGATGAAAAAAGGAAAATTCACAATAATCAGCACATACCTAAGCCCAAATGACCGCATTAACGACTTCCGACAAAAACTAGATGAACTAGAAGATTTAAGATGCGAGACGGAAGGAGAAATCATTCTGGTATGCCAAATCCTTGAAATGGCAGCGAGAAGTGGCCTAAACGTTATAAACGTAGGAAATACCCCCACCTTTAGAAGAGCAGGAAACATAGGCACTATACCCGATATAACTCTCGCTACAGAAGGCTTAATGTCTAAGATCAGAAATTAGAGAGTCATTGAAGACAGGCAGTGATCATCAATACATCATGTTTTGTATTGAGGAAAGTCACCTTATCACAAATCGAAACCAAACCCAAACGGTAAGATGGAATGCCAATAGACTTCACTTGGAAACAATGAACAGAATGATCGAAGAAGGGAAGAGCCCTGTACTCCAAATGGAAGGGCATGCCGAAGTAAAAGTTGAAGTCACAATGCAGCTTGTTCGACAGGCATGTGATGCCTCAATGTCTCGAAAGAGCTTCTGCGACAAAAGAAAAAAGCCGGTCTACTGGTGGACGGATGAAATTGCCGAACTCCGCAGAAGTTGCTTACACCTGAGACGAAAAGTCACCAGACGCAGAAGAAGACATGACGAGCATCTCGAGAACGAACTTCAAGAGTTTAAGACCAAACGCCATAAGCTCAGAAGAGCCATTAAACTGAGCAAAAAACGGAAATGGGAAGAACTTCGACAAGACATCAACAACGATCCTTGGGGACTTGGCTACAAAGTCGCTTTGAAAAAGTTTGGGGCCCAGAGGAACACAACACACCTAAGTGAAGAAAAGATGGGACATATTGTGGATACACTAATCCCGACTCACCCCATTAGACCGCTGATCGTGCAAAATGCTTTGCAAAATGAAAAAGCTTCTGGACTTGATGGGGTACCAGTAGAAGCCCTCAAACACATCGTCAAATCCTGCCGACAACTGCTACTCAACATGTACAACAGTTGCCTAGCTGAGGGGACTTTCCCCAAACGCTGGAAGAAACAACGACTGGTACTAATAAGCAAAAATAAAGGTAATCCAGATTCCCCATCTGCATACAGTCCTCTATGCATGCTGGACACAGCAAGAAAGTTGCTAGAGAAATTGCTCCAACCACGCCTTATAGCAGCGATACAAAGAAGGGGAGACTTATCTAAACGACAATTTGGCTTCAGAAAACGTCGCTCCACAATAGGAGCGATAGAAGAAGTACATAGTTAAAGCTGCTGAAACCGCTCAGCGGGGAAATCACTTCTCGTGGAAACACTAGACGTCCGTTACGCCTTCAACTCTGTTAGGTGGATAGATATATTGGCCGCGCTGGAAAGAAAGTTCCAAATCCCGGAAAATCTTTTGCAGATGGTGAGAGATTATCTCAGAGACCGTGAAATCATCTATCAAACAACAGAAGGACCGAGAAGAAAAGTCAGTACGGGAGGAGCAGCCCAGGGATCTATCCTCGGGCCAGACCTATGGAATATCTCATACGATGATATCCTTTGCATGGAAATGCCTGAGGATTCCCTCTTTTAGTTGGATACGCAGATGACATTGCCGTGGTGATAACAACAAGAGACACCAAAAGTGCCCAGAGAAAACTTAACCAAGTCATGCGAAGAATAAATACCTGGATGGAGGAACACGGCCTGTCTTTAGCTACTGAGAAAACCGAAGTTGTGCTATTAACAAAGGAGCGAATTCCCACGCTTTTCGATTTCCGCATTGACACCGAAATTATAAGAAGTAAGAATGCTGTTAAATACTTGGGAATAAGACTCGACACAAAGCTAAGCTTCTGGGAACAAATAAGGTTGGCTGCAGAACGAGCATCCAAAGTGACAGCTTCTCTGACAAGCCTAATGGCAAACATAGGTGGACCATCTGCATGTAAGCGAAAACTGTTAATGGCGACAACACACGGTATTCTACTGTACGGAAGTGAGACCTGGGCTCACGCACTAAATCAGGATAAGTACCGGAAGAAGACGGCATCAGTACAGAGACACGGCGCCTTAAAGATAGACAGCGCGTACCGCACAGTGTCATAGCCAGATGTTCTAGTGATCGCAAGTGTGACACCAATAGACCTCCTTGCAGCACAAAGAAAGTACGTATACGAAAATAAAGCGAAAATTGGAGTGAAAGCGGCGATGGCAGAGGAAAAAGTTCTCACACAGCGGAAGTGGCAAGAACGGAGGGAGTCGGAAAACAGAGGGCGCTGGACTGCAAGGCTCATCGGACAGGTGGGCGAATAGAGTAACCGGAAACACGGCGAAGTGAACTATTACGTCACCCAGTTCCTCACCGGTCACGGATATTTCAACTCCTACCTGCATAAGATGGGCAAAACAAAAAGCCCCTCTTGCCAGTATGGAGATTCGAACTCTGATGGCGTATACCACACTGTCTTCGTGTGCAACAGATGGGAACCCCTCCGCCTTAAGTTCAATCAAACTATTGGCGAAACCAACCAAGATAATATCATCCAGAAGATGCTTGAGAATGCGGAACAATGGATGCGAATAAGCTCACATTTGACCAAAATCCTGAGCACTAAGAAACGAGAGGAGCCAGTTCAACGAACGTCAGAACATCCTAGACAAGAACCCAACACCATACCCCCCCCCCTCCCAGGAAGTAATGCGAAAGTAGTCCCGAGGGGGAGATCATCGAGCCACTTTTGGAGGTTTAGCTGGTATGCCAAGGTTTTAAGACCCTTGGAGAGTCCAGCACACGGGGAGGTATGGATACCTCCTTATGTGAGCATTCCTCCAAATGTAAAAACAAAAAAAAATTTCGACGTAGACTTGGAGTACCAGCGCAGTGTCAGTACTTCAAGATTTAATGTAGAAGCAATTATAGAAAATTATGCTAATGTATGTTCATGAAGTAAATTATCAATTACTTAAGTCAAAAAAGTGTTCTTGTGAAAAAGCCAGTTGCATTCCTCCGCGTAAAGAATCTATCCGTGATACTTGCGAATCAGGGAATGCCTATCATTTTACCCTTGAGCCCAACTTCGTAAGTAATGACTGTTAAATTCAGTGATACTTTCTTTAGACGCACTTTACGAATGTGGAACTTAATATTTCCCTCCCGCAATGAAATTCAAATATTCAAAAATAATGTGCGTCCGTATCTCCTCTCAAATCCAATCTAACTTTCCTTAGACACTCGCACATTACTCAAACATTTTAAGGGTAGTTACAATCTCATTTGCTAGCAAAATTGTAAAAAGAAGCGCTAATATAACTTTAACAAAAAGATTCTCTATTTTTTTAAAGTTTACATAACCTGTTATGATAAGTCATTTCATATTAAAACTGACTGCAGCAAAAATTATTATTGTTTGGTTATAAAATATTTTTAAAGTAAAACTTCTTTTCATTGGGGGTAAAAAATTTTCTATGGAGTTGTCAGTGACATGTCAAAGCGACACTTCAAGCGTCGAACTTTGTTCGAGGTTATTTAAAATACTTTAAAAACACCTTTTATCGCCGAAAGAGAATGTTATTTTAATGAAAAAACCTAAACAACTAACCAACAAAACAATTAAAAGCATTGTTTCATTAAAAAATTGACTATAAAAGCTTTTTTAAAAGAATTATGTGGCCGAAAAATTTCGCGATCGAAAAATAATTCCCTTTGTACAAACAACACAAACAAATAAATATTTTTTACAGTTTTATTTATTTAAAACATTAAACACTTTACCCTACATAATTGCGAATACTTATGTATATACTATTTAACTTGAAAACTAAGCACTAAAATTTTCAAGATAATTAAAGCGAAATATAAAAAAAAAAAACACTTGTAAATAAGCTTTCTGCTTTCTGCTTTCTGTTGTCAAATATAAACTAGCATTGCCATATGCGAAGCTCGAAATTTTAAAATTATTTGAACATTGAATTCGTCATTGTATTTTTAATTTTAACAGAGTTTTTAAAGAAGCAACATTTTATACGGAATCGTCTCTAAATGGGAGGTACTTCACAAACTTTCGTCACATTTGAATTTTTGTTTGAAGCTTCAACTTCCAGTTTTTGTTTGAAGACGCCAATTTTTATTTTGAGTTTTAGGTAGCCATTAAATTCGAGTTGAGCCTGTTATACCATTCTTGTCATCTTTGGAATGATATAAAGGACTTATAAAAGAAATGATGTTTTATTTTACATTCGCTTTTTAGATTTTGGTATAATACACATTTTAGTTTCAGGCCATAATTGTGATGGCCCATGTGAGCACACTTTTGGAAAATGTCTCAGAAACAATTACTTTAATCGAATGTAATGGGGCTTGGAATAATTTTACTGACACCACCCCTATAAAAAAAGACAGCGTCAGCGTTTAGAGGCACGATGAATCCGCATTTCTTTACAAAATTAGACATCTTCCAGACAAACTTTGCTCTTCGTATTCTATTCATAACAAGTCGTACCAGATGAGCTGTCATTGTGATCCAGTATTTTTTCAATGAACTAATAGAGGGTGTAAATATAGTAGATATTGCGGTACAGAGTGTTCTAAGAAAAAAAAAATGTAAACGATAGAAAGACACGAACAACTAAATAATAAATCTTGCATTGCGGATCTTTCCTAAATTTAACCCCATTCGTCAACCATTATTATTTATTGTGAACAAAATTTACTTGAAGTTTTTTTGAACTGTTTTTACATTAAAAAGCTAAACGCTGCACATGCTTTCAAGTCTTTAATTCTCTAACTTTACATTTGGCTTTCATTTCATTTAGCTCGAGTTTTGCTGCGAACAAAACTTCCATATGTGTACAATCTTTCATTAAAAGGTATAGGTACATAAATGCAAACGTATTTTCCTTTACAAATGGAAAAAAGACCATTAAGAATTTCTCTCTTTTAAGTTAATTTCTGGATTCACTAACATAATCCGAAACACCCCATTAGAAGACGATTTTATCAGACATTATCTGCGTAGGTCGTGTGGTTGATTTGAAGAAACTACCATTTACAGAGCGTGGGCTTACAAGATGATGACCACTTTGCTTTGATTTTAAATGGCAATAAGAATCTGCTGGACAAACCAAGTCCATTAATAAACCCAACGCCATATGGTCTGGCGATTCAACCATTTCCTGTCATTCATCATCATCAGCATAGACATTGTGTCGAGCATAGCTGTTTGATTTTTGTCGAGAAAAAAAAAAAGGTTTTCAAAAATACACCCACCAAATTGATTGGGTTTTAATGTTTTATGGCCTTGTGTGAAATGTTTTAGCTGGTGCAATTCGTAGCCAAGAAAAGCTGTTTTCATTTAGTGCTATATAGTTCCAAGTGGGATATCATCAGATATGATGGCTCTAATTGGCAGACAATTCTATAAATTATGGTAATTCCCATGTCGGAAGAGGGTGTTTTTGGATGCGATTCGGAGACCTGGCATTCAAGTTCATAGCCAATATGGCTGATAGTAAAATATTCTGTGGGATTAATAATGTTTACAAGATTTAACGAACAAAAATTCTGTAAAATGGAAATGAAAACAAAGACAAATGGGGTGTAGAAAACACTCAATAAAAAAATGTATTTTTTTGAAATTCACTTAATTGCACAAGTTATTTTTCTTATTACATAGTTATTTTTCCTATAACATAGATTTTAATTCGTTGATTACAAGAATAAAAATAAAATTCACGACTGGATTGCACGAACTTGCTCTTATGTAAAAGTACTTTGGGATTTAAAATATGTACATACATTTTATAAATATAAAACATGGATTTAATGAGATACAAATGTTCAAATGCATGGAATTGCCGTCTGAATTCCGGAAGAGTGTGAATTTACGAAAAAGAAAGTTTAAAAATCGTTTTATTAAAGTAATTTTTTTATATAACAAATTTGTTTAAAATTTTTCTAGAACAAAATATGGAATGCCAATTTTAAAATTTTAAGTGCTTAGTAGATAATATATGTAAATTTTAAGAAATGATTTCAAAAAATAATTGTTCACAAGTTTTTAAGATATTGATTTTTCAAAAAATAGATTGGATTTTTTTTTTCAAAAAAACAAAAACAAAATAATTTTTCGAATATTTTATATACAATATTATTTTAATTAGGTCGGGAGGCGGTATTCAGGCATTACGCAGGCACCCATAGTTTGGATGAGAACACTAATGACAATGGACTTCAAGTCTTAGAATTGGCAGCATCGAAAAATATGGTCGTTGCGAGTACCAGGTTCCCGCGTAAAGATATCTACAAAGCCACCTGGGTATCACCTGATGGAGTCACTCGTAACCAAATAGACCAAGTGTTGATAGACCATCGCCACTACTCGAACTCGATGACGGTACGAACGTACCGAGGTGCCAATATCGACTCGGATCACTATCTTGTTGGTATAGTTTTCCGAAGGCGGATTGTCTTGCGAAGACATATTGCATCCGCCGATCAGGATCGAATCAACACGGCTGCCCTACGCAATGAAAACACCAGTAACACCTTTGGTAATGCGTAAGGACTCGCTCTAGAATCACTTGATTTAAGGAGAGTAAGTCCTGGAGCCAGTATGCTGGGCGTAAATGAGAAGTGGACACGCCTTAAGAATATTGCCAACTCCATCTTAGGCAGAAAGTCGTAAAGATCGGAATGACTGGTTTGATGATGAATGCAAGCTAGCGACTGAACGTAAGAATGTTGCGTACCGAGCAATGCAACAATCTCATAGAACGCGGGCACGTGAAGAGGAATATAAAGAGCTCAGAAGAATAGAAAAACGGCTACACAGACAAAAAAAATCAGCCTGGGAGAAGAACCTAATCTGTGAAATAGAAAATAGCCGAGAGCGAGGTCCGCACCAGGCGCGGAAGTTCTACCAATCCGTCCGAAACATGACGCAGTACCTACCAAGCTGCACATACTGCAATGACGGAGAGGGAAATCTGATCACCGATCCTGAAAGCATAATGGAGCGATGGGATATTTTTTCTTTTTATAATTAGCGCGCACTCAAGGGGTTATTACTACCCTTAAAATGATTAACACAGTACGAGCGTTAGGAAAACAAGGAAGGGTTTAAAAGGAGATACCGATGCACATTAGTTTTGAATTTTAATGAATTGCTAAATGGTCAGCTCACTGCAGAAGAGGAGGCTCCACTACCTCAAGAAGAATACCCTATGTTGCCGCCACCAAGCATAGAAGAGGTTGAGAAGGCTATAGGCCGGCTTAAACAGAACAAAGCCCCCGGAGCCGATGGCATACCAGCCGAATTATTCCATCACGGCGGGCCAGCCTTACGTCAAGAAATTCATGATATTATAGTACACGTATGGAAGCAGGAAGCAGGAAGAAATGCCAGAAGACTGGCGAAAATGTTTAATATGCCCCATACATAAGAAGGGAGATGTCACAACGTGCAGCAATTATAGAGGTATCACGTTGTTGAGTACCGCCTATAAGATTCTCTCCTCTATCCTACAAGACCGAATAACCCCATACGCTAAAACCGTCATCGGACAACATCAGTCTGGTTTCATTCCAGGCAAATCAACAACTGATCAGATCTTTACCCTTAGGCAGGCGATGGAAAAATGTCTAGAATTTAACATCCCAATAACATACCACCAAAATAGCCAAATTGCTATCCAGACCAATCAACCTCTTTATTGGACTCCGACAAGGGGACGCGGGACGGTTCGTCCTGCCTCCTCTTCAACCTGGTGTTGAAGAAAGCAATCCGTGACTCTGGCACGGCAACAAGAGGGACCATCGTCAACAGATCCAGCCAGTTACTGGCTTACGCAGACGACATCGACATCATCGGAAGAATTCACACACATTTGCACCGAAAAATATATGGTTTGACAAAGATTGTAAAGATCTTCGTAAACTCTCATTTGTTTACCTTAAATTGTTTAGAAGGACAAACTCACAATTTTTTAAAAATATTTACTTACGTATCAATAATGATTATAAAAAAATGTGTTCATGTAAAAAAACCATTTATTTAAAAAGTATGGCTAAGAAATTGGAGAACTGTTCTAACTCTAAATTATTTTGGGATATAGTGCGTGGACTAGGTGGGCGCATTCAGGGTATGAAGTATTCTTTAGAAGCTGAGACGTTAGCAGCTCATTTTAAAACTCTACTCTCAGCTGATGAAGACCTTCATACCTTTGATTATGCGATGCCTTATACTAGAGTGAGTGAACTAGATATAGCTATTTCACTAGCCGAATTAGAGGTAATACTCCAAAAAATGAAAAATAATAAGGCTCCTGGCATGGACGGAATACCTGTCGAGTTTTACAAAAACTCTACTCCCGAATTTAAAAATTATCTCGTCGCTTTCTTTAATAGATTGTATGACGATTCATGTGTTCCCACGAGTTTTAATGTTTCTGTTATTTTTGCCATTTTTAAGAAAGGTGATGCGAATGCTGTCGAAAATTATAGAGGTATTTCAATTCTAAACACAATTAGGAAAATCTTTACTGCAATTCTGAATGAAAGGCTCATAAAATGGGTTGAGGATAACAATATTCTAAGTATTTTTCAAGCTGGTTTCCGTCCAGGTTTTTCGACCATGGATCATATCTTCGCTATTTCGAGTATTGCAAGACAGTTCATAGATAATAAAAAGAAGCTATACGCGTGCTTTGTTGACTTTAAGGCTGCATTTGATAAAGTCAATAGGCAAGCTTTAATTTATAAGCTTTCATGTATAGGTTTGTCACGGAAGTTTCTCCAAATGTATGCCAATTTTATGTCATCAACAAGTGCAAGGGTATGGGATGGTCTTGCATTCTCGAACGGATTTCAAACAACTGCTGGTGTCCCCCAAGGATGTATCCTTAGTCCTTTACTGTTTGCCCTATTTATTGATGATGTCTGTGATGTTCTTCCTGGAGGAGTTGATTTTGCCAACATTAAAATCAAAGTCTTGTTATACGCTGACGATTTAGTTATACTCGCTGACAATCCGATCACACTACAAATGCAATTAAATCGACTTAATTCATTTTGCGAATCTTGGGGTCTCCAAATTAATACCCAAAAAACTAAGATTATAGTATTTGAAAAGAGAATATCTAGAAGACGGCCTGAAGAAAACTGGTCTATTACTAATACACATATCGACGTTGTGCAGGAGTTTAAGTATTTAGGAGTCCTTCTGACCTACAATTTAAGTTTTTCCAATCACTGCAAAGAAAAAAGTAACCAAGCTAAAGTTGCGCTAAATATAATGTGGCCAAAGTTTTTTTCAAACCAAAATGTTGATCTAACTTCTAAATATAAAGTTTTCAATGCGACAGTTAATGTATGCATGACATATGGTGTGCAAGTGTTCGGGTATACCCATTTCGAAGTTTTCGAAAGCGTGCAAAGGAACTTCTTTAAGAGACTTTTTCGTTTGCCAAATTCAACTCCAAATTATGCCATTTACGTAGAATCGGGTTTAACCCCTATATTCATTAAAAATCTAAAGGCCAGCGCGGACTATATTATTAAAGTAATGAAAAGAGGTGATTCATGTCTTCACAAAATCATTTTGAAAAAATTGCTCAGAGTAAATGCATCCCCTTTCAAAGACTGGAATCAACTAGCTTTTCGACACGACACATCACTGAATCTGTCAGAAAATAATGTTGATGAGCGGCAAGGCCAGTTTTCTGATTTAATTTCTAACGTTGATCATAAATTATTTGTAGAAAATCTGTCTAGAGCAACTTCTTCTGAATCAAGATTTATCTACAGAAATTTAAATCATCAACTGCAATCGGATACCAATTACTTTCGCAATGAATATTCAGCATCTGTCATAAGCATTATTTTTAGAACAAGAGTTGAAATTTTAAACCTTAATTTCATACCTCACAGAGATGACCTGCCCCTGATCTGTAATCTGTGTAACAGAAGAGAGAATGAAGATATCTACCATTTCGTGGCTGCGTGTCCAATTTTACAAGAAATTCGTCGGTTATATTTTCAGGAAAGTTATCTAACATTACAAAGACTTTATGAAATTTTAAACGGAGCAACCGGCTGGCTCAGCCTCTATAAATATTGTCAACATGCCCTTACCTACCGTAATAGTTTTTCTTAATACATGCGATCGATTTCCCAGTTACTGCAAATATTTAAGCTACATATTTAGTTTTCTCAGTGTTGCTAGCCTACTCAAAATTGATGCTTTTTCTTTTGTGTTTCAAATCACGATAAAATTGACATCCTAGTTGAAAACAGTTAGGAATTAAATAATTAATACATTTTGTTAAATATTTTGTGTTTCAAATCACCCTTAAAATTGAAAATTTTTGTTAATAATAGTTAATCAGTTATGTAAATAACAACAAATTTAAATATTTTTTGTTTCAAATCAAGTTAAAATTGTTTTATAATTAGTGCTGCGATTAATTGAACATTTTTGTTTGCAATTTACAAACCTATGGATGAAAAATTATTAAATTTAACCTTTTAATAAATTGTTTTTATTTTTATATTATACTTATTTTTAAGATTTTTGCATTTATCTTTTATTTTTTAAATCATGTAATGTTATCTCAGGCAGACGCCAGTATTGCCATGTCCTATTCTTAAGAGTAAAATATTGTAAAATTTGATTGAAAAAATAAAGAATATATCTATCTATCTATCTATCTATCTATCATCGGAAGAACCAAACAAGCTGTACACGATTCCTTCATCCAGATCGAGCAGGCGGCACAAAATCTGGGGCTGCACATTAGTGAAGGTAAAACAAAGTACATGGTGGCGTCGAATGCGAGAGGAACAATTGGTCAAACAATCAAGGTAGCGGAGCACGAATTTGAAGTGGTGCAATCCTTCAAATACCTTGGGTCAATAGTAGCAGCCGATAACAATATAGAAGAAGAAACACGCGGGCGGCTTTTCAAATCCAACACAGCCTACTACATATTATGATTTTTTGTTTTGCTGAATTATATTATTATATTTTATTTTACCTTTTGTTTTTCTTCATTTAATTCAAATACAAATTTACAGAACAATCAAGTTCAAAATTAAATAAATTTATACACTTTAAATACTTTATAAGAAAATTTGTTCAATGATTTTTAATTTTTTAATTTCAAAAACAAATGTCTAATATTAAAAAACAGATTGTTATCAAATAATTGTCTATAAAATAATTTTGGTAATTTTTTATATATAATTAAATTTCATATATATATTTATGTTAATAAAAAAAAAAAAAAAAAAACGCATGTATTTATTTTTAGCTACTGATGATGAGGCAAGTAAGACCTCGAAATATATATACAGATAAAAAATAAAAAGAAAAGAATGCGTTTTTATTGAATTAAATGAAGAAAAACAAAAGGTAAAATAAAAAAACAGCCTACTACCATATAGTCTGTCAAAGCTCTTCAAATCCAGAAATCTCACCATAACTTCAAAACTGCTGCTGTACAGGACCATGGTCCTGCCAGTACTCACATATGGATCCGAGACTTGGGTGCTTAGCAAAAGGCACTCCGACCTCTTAGATGCGTTCGAGAGAAAAGTCTTAAGGAGAATTGTTGGCCCCATATGTGAGGAAGGACTATTCCGGAGACGGTACAATCATGAACTGTACGCAATCTACCTTGAAGCAGATATCGTGACAAAAATTAAGCTCGGTAGACTCCGATGGGCAGGGCACCTAGCTCGCATGAGCAAAGAGGAACCTCCGAAAGTTCTTTGTGGTACATTCTATGGCAGACGACAGCGTGGTAGACCATGCTTGCGGTGGAGAGATGGCGTAGGCCAGGACGCCCGAAGCCTTGGGGTGCGCAACAAAACAAACAAAAATAAATTGATTGAATTTTGAGCAAATATGATATATCATTTATTTCAAAAGGCATTTCAATACTTTCAGCAATCGTAACTAGATTTGCCTGGAATATATCATTCGAAAATTAAGCAAATAGAAAATCAATTTTATTTGAACGAAAATAGATTTAATCCAAGCACATAATATATTTAACCTTAACACGAACAGATCTAAGCCAAACGAGAATAATACCATATTTAAAATAAAATCAAATCAATTTAAGCCATCACCGATTTATTTTCTATTTACAAATTATTTGAACAAAAACACAAATTTATATCAATTTTATGAGTGGATCTGAGTTGCAATTAAAATTTTCATTAGTTTTTAAAATCCATTAATAGTGGTGAGAAATCGAAGTCGTTAGTTGGAAAAATAAAATATGCTGGTACAGTAGACTCGCGCTAACAAAAACACCGCCTTACGTGAACACCGGCTAACGTGAACATAATTTTTTTTACATTGAATACTCTGTAGCGTGAACACTGTGAGAAGGCCCTATAACGTGAACAAATTTAAAATGCATTTAACGTACAAAAAGTTGTTTTTTTTTCTGCAGTTGTCGGTTCGTCGAAACGGGGAATCCCCGTAAATGATTGCTCGTTAGTCTTGGTAGGTTGGTTTTTCTTTTGCTGATATCCATGAATGGACGAACGCAACCGAAACGGACGAGGTTTTGACCAGTGATGGAAAAGAAAGCGAGGACAGTATTTTGGAAAGAGCACATACCAGAATAGAGCACATTTTCAATAAATCTTTGGAATGGACGGAAAATGAAAACATAAGTCTAACAGATATCAGCGTACTTAAACGTCTCTGAAAAAAAACGTAGTTCAGAAATTTATAAAAAAGAAAATCCAAAGAAAGATAACTCCTTTTTTTATTGATTTCAACGTAATTTTTTTTTTGTTAACACAGCATAATGGATTAGGTATTTACAAACCGAAACAAAAATAAATATGAATTTGAGTTACAACATACATATGTACATACATACATATGTCTAATTTATTTCAAAAATTTTAAAAATTGCACCTTCGTAAACATGAACAACTCCGCAAACGTGAACACGTTCGGTTTTTAATAGTTCACGGTACCGCGAGTCTACTGTATTTTGAAAAAAAGAAGCTTTTTTGTTTGATTTTTTTAAATAATTTTGGGCGCGCAGTAATGGGATTATGACTATCCTTAAAATGTTTGAGTAAAGTGCGAGTATTTTAGAAAAGTTGGAGCGGGTTAAAAAGGAGATAACGATGTCTGATATCATAATGGCAGGGAAATATAGAGTCGCGTAAAGCATTCCGTGTAAAAAAGAATCTCTAAAAAAGAATCTTAATTTAGCCGTACTTCAAAGTTGGGCTCAAAGGCACCACCTGAAGCGAGTATCACGGATAAATTGTTCAAGAGGAGGAATGCAACTGGCTATTTCACTAAAACACTGTTTATATAAATTACGGTAAAATAGTGAAACACAGGAAAAATCGCGGCGGTGCTAGAGAGATTCAGATGCTTCTGTAATATTCCTATCACTTATCATTTTTAAGGTTTTTTTTTTTTAATTCTATCCAAGAGACTCAAGTGAGTTATTGGAGCTCCATCCCAAATATCGGAATTGAACTCAAGCAGAGGACGAATATACGCTATAGATTACAGCGAGATCAGAAGGGGTGAGAAATTTCTTATACAACGTCGAAGAAAACCTAACCACTTACCAACGTTTTTGGCGACGTCGAATATATGGTCATTTTACACAAGTGGGTCTGTGATACAATACCGCAATACCGAGAGCTTAGATCTTGTCGTTTCCCTCAATGCAAGTGCCGCTCATGAAAAGCGGCATAAGGGGGTAGGTTGCGATTTAGCGACAGATAACAGCATTCAGTTTTTGAAGCATTAAATTGTACGCGATTTATGGTTCCCCATTTGACAATCCTATAGAGATCAGAATTTAATAAGCTTACCATACGCTGTGGTTCTAAATACACATCCAAAAAAGAAGGACATATGCATCTGGAAACGAAGATGAGAAGTTGAGACCTGAAAGTACTGTCGTCAGCAAAACAATTTAATGGATTAGAAGATTCGGGCAAAAGAAAGATCATTGATGAATATCAGAAAGAGAGTCGGAGACACACTAGAATTTATTTTATGAATTTCAGACTTAAAACCGTAGAACACAGCTTGTATTGAACAGTTCAAAAGGAAGTTTCAAATCCAACGAAGAAGAGACTCATCAACACCAAATGATGATATCAACTGTAAAACTTGTAATCTTACTTCCTCCAAAACGATGTACAGATTTGTGCCATTCTTCGGTGAAGTGGAACACCTTTGATCGATGGATGGTCTAGTTGTAAAATTTTGTATTTCCTTGTGAAGAGGACTACTTCAATCTTGTGGGGGTTAACACCTAGTGCACAACGATCTGCACATTTGAGTAGCTTGTTGAGAGCGGCTTGTATGAGTTCTATTAGGATTTGAGGATGCTTTCCTGATAAGGCAATGGCAATATCGTCAGCGTATGCAATCACTTTGAATCCCTCTTCTTCTAGGCCTATTAGCAGCTCATCAACTACCATATTCCATGGAAGTGGAGATAGGACTCCACCTTGTGGAGTACCTCTGCTGACTGACCTTCTTGTAGTAAAGCTACCTAGTTCCGCATTTATAATTCTGCTTTTCAGCATTAAATTTATCAGGTTGTAACGAAGCGTTCCATGCTTCCACCAATATCAATAATAACTCATTGTTCAACCACGATTACGCAGCCGCCGCAGCAACGGCCGACGACACCATACCACACAGCAGCTACCAAACGACCGACGACACCATACGACGCTGCAGCTACCAAGATAAGGGATTTGATACAATGCTAATAAAAGAGGCTGGCTGCGACCCACACTGATAACTTCCCATTTGTGGTCTTGCAAACTTTATATTTAGATAAAAAGATATTGTGACGTTTTCTTCAATTTTACCATAGCTATTAATGGATATGGAATTTGAATATGTGGGACTTGGGTACAACTGAACAACCTTATTCATATACGTATGTACAGTACATACATTCTTCTAAAAACAAAGTTGATAATAAAATTATGTATTATATTATAGAAATTACTTTATTATTTCGGTTCCAAACATTTTAATTGAAAAAAATTTTAAAACGAAATATTCAAATATAAAAGATAAGGTTTGGTTATTGATGGAAGGGTACTTACAAAATATATCCGCTCTAAAACTAGATATATGTCAAATATAAACCATTTGTTAGAAATTGTATTATGTATAAAATTAAATAATGGCAAAGTCAATATTATTGCTCGTTCTCAAGATATTCTAGTCGAAAAACAAATGTTACCACTTTTTAGTAGATTTTTTTTATATTTTTGTTAAAACTGTCAATTCGATACTTGTCAAAATTTAACTATATGTTAATAATTTGTATTATGTCGATACCTTCCCGTAAGAATGTACTAAGCGACACTTTTTTTCGAAAATGACTTTTTGATGAAGAAATAAACTATATTTTAAGGGCCACGTTTTGGCCTGGGTTTCGCCAACCTATTATGCATGAAAAGGACACTAGAGTACAAATAAAAAAATCATCATCTGCCATGTTTTCTCATTAAAATAATGTTGCCCCCTGAAATTTGTATTATCCGCCAAAAAAATTATGATAAGCGACATTAATAAAGATCTCATTGTCGTGAGCAACAAAAAATTTTGTTAGATGTCACTTAGTTTAACCAAAATTGTCTCTTAGCACACTATGATTCAACTAGAACTTTCTTCGTTTTTTTTTTCGTTTCCTGAAGAATTTTAGAAATGTCGCTTAGTATACATTCTTACGGGAAGGTATCGATGTATAAAACAACATACTTTAGAAGGCACTATCGGTGTTCATTCACAAGAAATTCGACTTGAAATACAATTTTAACTAGTTTTCACTAGAATTTTTAATAGTTTTTTTATTTAAAAAAAACTATTAATTCAATATTTGTCAACATTTTACCAATTGTACAAAATTATACTATGTATAAAATAAACTAAATTAGAAGTCAATATCACTACTAGTTCTCGAGAAATTTGAGTCGAAAAACAATTTTTACCAATTTTCAATAGAATTTTATATAGTTTTATATTTTTTGTAAAAAAACTGTAAACTGATTTTTTTTGAAATTTTCACCAGTTGTCAAACACATTATTTTTCGTAAAATAAAATTATTTTGAGTTTCAAATTGTTTTCCGTTCTTAGAATATCTGGGTTATGAAATATTTTTTTTTCAGTTTTTTTTTATTTAAAAAAATAACGGTATGTTAATTTTTTTCCAAATTCATACCAAATCTGTATGACCTTATAATGAGTACATTAAATTTTATTTGAAATCAATAGCATTATTTTTTCGTGAGATATTTGAAACTAAGCAAAATTTTTACTTTTTTTTTAAACCGTTATAGTGAAAAAACTACTCACTCAATTTTAATAAACGCCCTATCAGCCTCTTTCGAAGTTATTATCTATTAAACAAAATTTATTTGAAGTCGATATCTTTACTCGTTCTTGAGATATCGACGACGAAAAATGGTACAAGAACGTACGGACGTACGAACGTACGAACGTACGTACACACACACACAGACATCTCTCTAAAAATGATTGATATAGCCTCTAGGGACCTTGAAACGTCGAGAAATGTCAAAAATTCCAATTTGACAAATCGGACCGATTACAATAACTCCCTATGGGAAGTTAATAATACACAGCCACTATAAGATCATGACGTCACAGCCGAGTGAACACATTTGGTAATTTGCGTTCGACCCGTATATACAGTCTTGGCCAAATGTATTAGGCACCCCCAAAAAGATACCATAATTTTAAAACCAAGTAAAATTTAAAAAACAACAAGTAGGTATGCAGAAATGTTGTAAATTTTTTTTTATTAAAGAAAATTTAATATTTTGTATGGCCACCCCTCGCTTTTATGACTGCTGCTATTCGTTTAGGCATAGAGCTTACGTGCTTGCGGAATTCGTCAGAACTTAATTTGAGTCATTCTTGCTCAAGAACCTTTTTGAGCATTTTTTTGATGTTGTTGGGTATTGTCGGACTTTACGCTTTAAAATTTCCGATAGATGCTCAATTTGGTTCAGATCTGGGGACTGGGTAGGCCATGGAAGCAGGTCAATGGCATTTTCAGCAAACCACTTCACTGAGAGGGGACTTGTGACAGGGTGCATTGTCCTGCTGGAACAACACGCCCCGCATATTTGTATCACCAAAAATATGCTGGAAAGATGCCATCAGCGTGTCAAGAATGTTTTAGTTGTTATGTGAATTTAAGATTTGTTTGCAATAAAGATTTTGTATAAGGTTTTAAAGACCTTCCTACTGAAGTTTCGTGTTTTCTTCAGAGCGACCCTGGAAATCCGGCGAGCAAAACCTCGGCTGGAAAGCAAAAAGCACATCACAAGGTCACCAAGTGAGCTATCTACGTTGAGATTCTGCAGTGTCTTCGCTATTTCAGAGCTGTCGACATTTTTGAAAGCACATTTTCTATAACTAGGAATGCAACTAAAGTGTACTCTTTGTGATTTAGGGAGTATTCGATAGTGCGTACCAAGGTATGTAGCGCAAATTCTACCGATTTTCCCTTACAGTAAGCGTGTTGTGCTGTAGAAATGAGGCTTGGTTCTATAGCGCTACGCAGATGAATATCAATCAATCGTTCCAATGTTTTAAGAAGGAATGACGATAGACTGATTGGTCTAAGATCCTTGGGTGTAATGTGGAAGCATTTTCCAGCTTTGGGTATGAAGATAACTTTAACTTCTCTCCATAGTAGGGAAATATGTACCAGGCTTAGACAACCGTTCGGTATTATCTCCAGAGTGGGAGAACAAACTTCATGTGGTGAAATAATTGAATTTTAATTTTTAAATCTTATTTCACTGAATTTATACAAATTTATATTTTGATGATTTAAGAGTTCTTATTTGGATTGGTCTATTATTTGACTTCTACTGTCACACTGTTTTCTGAAAGTTACATCACTAAAAAACTTGGCAAAGCTTACAAGGACATGTGATTCCATGAAGCTACTTACTTCCTATAAATACTTTCAAGCATTTAAAATGACACTTCATTTATAAAATAAGAACTGACTATATAAATGTTCCTGCAAGGGAAAGCAAAAGCCTTAAGTCATGTTGCCAAAAAA
This sequence comes from Chrysotoxum bicinctum, assembly GCA_911387755.1. Taxonomy (NCBI): domain Eukaryota; kingdom Metazoa; phylum Arthropoda; class Insecta; order Diptera; family Syrphidae; genus Chrysotoxum; species Chrysotoxum bicinctum. The sequence goes on from OU426988.1 coordinate 39,083,154, forward strand.
GAGTGCAAGTTATTGCCACACATTCTTGTCAAGAATCATACATTATTCTATACGTATAACAGGGATAAAATATTATGAAATAAATTTTTAATATGGGCTGTGTGGGTGTGCTTTAGCATACAATTTTGCAAAGTTCGAAATATCGAATTTCATTGTGCTCTGGGGAGGATTGTTATCATTATTATTTATTATTAAAAATGTGTGTTTTTTAATTTGCTTCTCCTGAAAAGTTAAACTTAAAAAAAGACAATTTGGTTGAAGAGAAATGTAGCATTTAAGAAGAATCATGAAATTACATGGGCGAAAATTGTATTTAATCTTTCGAGGTCTCTGTATTTTATTTTCATAGCTCTCAAGGAAGAATCAACAAATTTGCATATGCAAAACTAAAGTAAATTCGGTGAAAACTCACATTAAAAGAAAGTATAACACTTAAGTAGCTGAATGCTGTCTGCACTTCGAAGTGCAATTTCTTGCTTTCAGCCGAGAGGCAATTGCGGAAACAAGACCTAATCCCTATCGGCCATTTTGACTATACACAACGAGCTAAGCAAAACGAACACGGATATTGCTCAATTTGCAGTTAATTATATTTTCATGTTGGGATTTCTTTGAAGGCGCCATTTTTCACCCGCGAGCATTGGAAACACTCTGTTTGACAATTCGTTTGACTGGCAGGTGGCTTGGTCACATAACAAGACTTCTAGCGCACCTTGTTTTACTGGCGAATTTCAACATTTTGCAATTTTAAATGCAGTCAAGTGAGTGCATTAATAAAGTGTTCATGCAATATGTTAAGCAGAAAAAAAAACACACATTTATGGGATTGTGATCTTAATAATTACTGAAGCTGTTCACAAGTAATTTACAATTATTGTAACCTGTCAAGTTATATTTATGAGTGATTTTTTTTTGTCGATTATTGTGGGATTGATTTTTAATTAAAGTTGTATTCTATATAGATTGTGACTGTCAGATTAAGTGTACAATAAATCATTGTTTAGAAATAGTGGCAAGCTTCTAACACCAATGGTTTATGTGTCTTGGGTGTTATTTTCATAATTAGGTAATTGACTTTGGCTACAAAGGGTTTATTTTATTGGATATCTTGTTAGCTTATACGAGGGTTCATGAGAATGGGTTTTTGTTTTGTGAACATTTCTGGAAAACGGGTTGCTTAACAGATTTAACTAATTTATTCTAAAATCCTAAGCTAAGGCAATTTTCCACAAAAATAAAGATTTTTTCCGTAGCAAAGTTACAGTTATTGAGAGAATATCATAAAATCAATTTATTTTCGATATTATGTACAAAAATGTCACCCTTGCTTCTGATGTCAATAAAGATCCATGAAACAATATTAAAGCTTCAGAGCAGTGTGGGTGGTTTGCCTCAGTTATGTCATCAGCCAACAACAAGTTAATTTAGTACTATCCTTTTTGAAAACTTAAAGACTGCTAATATTCTAGTGGGGTAAGTAAAGGTTAAGTTGAAGGGCTTGTATTTTGTGGGACTTTCTCTCAAATAGTTAAACCTCTTTGAGCACTTTGTAAAGCATTCGAGACTATCAATATCAATATATCTTCATACATCTTCATGCTTCAGCATTAGTTTACACATAGCGATGGGAATAACTTTATTCACCTTTTTAGATCTGCTAACAATGTGTTTTAGCGGGTTCGTCAGCTTTACAATTTCCTGGAGGCAAGCGAAAAATATTTTTTAACTTTCGAAACAACCATAGGGCAGATTACTAGCAATACTGAAAGCACGGGCTTTTATCGACTAAAATATATATACTTTCGAAAACTAGCTCAAACTAAAACTGAAACTAAACTATAATGTTCTCATAGTTGAGCTACTTTCCAAAAATGTCAAGCCCTCATCTTATTTTTCCATGCATTTATTTGTTGTGGTTCAACTTTTGCTCTGTACAAAAAAGGCAAATTAAACTCTTTTAAGCTATTTGAAAAGAGAAAGGACCATATAAAATAAACCAGAGTCAATTGCCTTTCTATCATTTTTACTTGCGACTTATAGGTACTATAAGGCAAGTTATGCATTCGGAAGAAAAATCGAACTCGAGATTTTGATCAAAGTTGATATTACGATAATAGCGAAGACCAAAAAAGTGGATCTCGCAATTCTGTCTGTCTGTCTGTTCGACTACAGCTAAACGGCTCGGCCGATTTTCTTTAAACTTGGTAGACATGGGTTTTATTTTTTTCCCCGGATGTTTTTTGATTTGATTTTTTAAGACCAAAAATAACGGTACCTGCCATACGATTCTTTTTGGAAATTTTATACAAATTTTTTTTCTTAAAAACTGTCCGACAGAATTTACAGCCGATTTAAACCATTTTTTTCATGATACAGCTCCTCCAAAGTTTAAATATTATTAAATTTCAAATTTTCAATTTTTTTTATTTTTTAGATTTAAAAAAAATCTAATTTTTTTTTTTGGAAACTGAATATTTCGAAAACCCCATGGTAAATTTTTTTCAAACTTGACAAATAAAAGTTTCCTAACTTAATCTAGAAGATTTGAGAAAAAAAATTTGTTTTATCTAAAACTAACGGTACCTTCCATACAAATGTTAAAAAATGGTTTCCGAAAATCGTATTTTTCTCGAAAACGGTTCCGAGAATTAAGATAAAGCTTTTTTTCTTTGGATTAATTTTTACGATCTATAATTTAATAAAACAACAAATTGAAATCTAGATATTACTGACTTTGCCTACCATAGAACGATTTTTTCGAATTTTGAATTTCTCATTATCGGCATTACGGATTTTAATGAAACAAAAAGTATAAAAAACATTGCATTTCAAAACCGCTTGGGGCAACATTTTTTTCCCAAGGACTCCGTTCCAGTTGCAGTTGATAGCCTTTTTTGAATCTATGAGTTTACCTTGCAGATGCTTTTTAAAAGAAAGTTGTGGCGTTCTGAGAACTCCGAGATATTTGTATTCTTTTACCAATTCAAGCGGTTCATTTTTCCAGGTCCATTTTTCATCTCTTGGAAAGGGGGAAGGGTCGTTATTCTGCATTCCAGAATTCTCTATGTCTTAAATTCGTTAAGTGAATCAAAAATTTTGTACGACTATAATTATTCTATACACCATTATTCTGTAATTCTAATATTCTGTATTTCGAAACTATGTACTTTAAAATTCTGTACATCCATTATTCTGTTTTTCAAAATTCTTTAGATCCTAACAACATTTTTAAATTCTTTAAAGACTTAGATGGGCTATTTGTTTTGTTAAACAATTGTTTGTTGAACAATTTGTATTCAATAAACAAAAATTACTTAATGATTTAATTATCAGGAAAAATTAAAAAAAAAATAAGGTGAACATTTCAAATAAAGTAAATTGATTTCAAATTAATGTTCTCAATAAACAATATTCCTATCTAACCTTCTTAAATATTCCGATTTGGATACTAAATGCTTTTCTTTTTTTTCAATCTAACGTTTAATTTCTTTATTTTTAAGTAGGGTTTTAGGACTTTAAGGACTAAAATTTCCATTCCGAACTTTAGGTTCTTGTGTTCTTAACCGAATAAATTCCTTTCCAAGATCATCAACAAGTTTATATTTTCTGGCTATATTTCTTCCTCATAAAACTTTTATGCGCCTATGCCAAGCGCCGGCTTTAAGTTCTGTAAGTGATAAAGAAAAATGATAGAAGTACGCACTTGTTTTCTTTATCAAAACAATTTTCTTTAATCGTTTAAAGAATTTTGGGTTACAGAATTTTTAAATCAAGATACAGAAATATGGATTAACAGAATTTTGAAATACCAAATTTAGGAATGCAGAATTTTGGAAACCGAATATTTGCACATACAGATTACAGAATGATGAACCGAATGCGAAGAAAGGCTTACAAAAAATTTCTTCTCAAGAAAGATGTATTACAGGATGTTTCATAAACTGAACTAAAACATCCTTGGCAAAGGGTTTTATGGTTAAAGATTTAGAGATACGTAAAATAGTTAATTTTTTAACAAGCATATAGAAGTCAAAAATAATAAAAATTTAGAACGATTTACCTTGTTCTTACACTGAGACCTAAAAAACTAGAGTTAAAGGGAAAAAATATAAAAAAGTTTACGTAACTAAGTTTTTGGCATAAAGTTAAAATATATACAATTAAAAAGTTCAAGTGACCTCAACTCCAAGGTGCGTTTCGCCCAGGTACGACAGTGGCGAAACGCACCTTGGAGTTGAGGTCACTTGAACTTTTTAATTGAATTTAATTCAATCACTCCACTTAAACAGAAATAATTTTCATTTCTCTATGTATTGGTTAAAATATATATGCAGTAAGGGTTCATTTTCTGGACAGTAAATGTTCAAGAATGTTTAAGCTTTTCTTAAACTTTATATAAAGTCGAAAAATAGTGCTTCAAGAAACAGCAATAGTCTTAAAAATCTAAAAAAAATGTTTTTTTTTTTGTATTTTTAAATAAAATAATATACATACACCAACAAAATATATATTTGATAATTTTAAAAATTAATCTACTTCGACTGTCTGTACAAAAAACTGATTATACAAACTAAATAAATTTTTTCGAGTACTAGAGCTAAAAGCATATAGGGCATTACTAATAATCAAATTTAGTGTTAAGGTTAGAAGAAAATCTCCAGATTTTAGAAAATTCCCGTACCAATATCTTATTTAATCCCAGTTTAGTCGTTAGTTATATTTCAAAATTTAATACACGGAAATCCATGATTAAAGTCGAACATTAAATAAAAAGTGTTGCCTTAGTGCTGTTTTATGGTACCTACATTTGTATTTAACACTTAAATCTACTCCCATATTATCAGGTCGATTTTTATGTATTTACATAATTACGTATATCTAAAAAAGTAATTTTTGTGTTGAGAGGGAATTGATTTAACATTATTTTTGTCTGTTGTTGTATTGGTAAAATTGTGTGCATCCGCAAGTATATTTATTTTGAAAACAAAAATAACATTTGAACCACATTCAGTAGAGTTAGATGAGCTTGAAAAACTTATCTTACAAATTTATAGGGGAAGATCTTTCTTTAGTACAAATGAAATAAAAAGTATTATAACAATATAGAAATATATGCTTCGAATACAATTTTCAAAAACGAACAACCAAATAAAAATTGCATTTGTTTGTTTATTTTTGAAAAGGATTATAATTTTGATAGATTTACCCAGTTTATGACTTTTACTACGCCTACGTTTTTTCATATTAGGATAAGTTTTTGATTTGATACACAAAGGTGCTGGTTAAATGGTTAAATTGATTATTAACTGAAATCGGCTGATTAGCTGAATCCATGATTAAAAACTAAACTCAAACTTTGAATTTTTTGTAACGAGTTGAAATAATTATGGACTGTGAAAAAACTGGCCCCTACTGTTTATCAATAGAAAACCTAAAAAAAAAACAATATTCTCACACAAAATATGCCAGTTTACTTATTTATTAGTTTAAAAATATTTTAAGTTTTAGATTTTCTTACTTTGGTACCTGTTATTTGAGTCCACTTCAAATGGCAGCGGACGATCCCTTGGATCAATAAGATTTTGAACCCTTGTCAAATAAATGAAAACTCAGTTTTGAATTCAATGCTTTCTTTATTATTTGACAAACTTTTGGTTAAAATTCCTAGAAATATATATTTGATCTAAAATTTATTTTGTAATTATTTAATACAACTTACTTTATGGTGTAGAAACCAAGAGATTAAAACAGATTACAATTTTGTTTTATTTAATTAAGAAAGAGAATGATGCAGATGGCTGCCGGATACAATTCAATTTTTCTTCTTTTGTAATAGAAGAGAAAAGAACAAATTTTTAATAGTTCATGGTAGTAGAATATAGTTCTAGAAATATGGTGTTGCCAGTGGCGGTAACACTACCCCCCAGTATTGCAAGGAATATTTTCGCAGCTGTACTCCTTTTATGCCGCCACCTCTAGTAATGCTAACTTTGCCACTGGTCTTCTTAGGACTCCGTGAGCAGTTTGGATTTCAGCCGTACGAACCTGTCCGTCTTTTGATGTCATCACTTCTAACACCCTTCCTCTCGGCCAAACATTTCTTGGGCTCTTAGGGTCAACCACCAACACCAGATCACCTACACGGAGCGGAGTTGTTCTTTCATGCCATTTATTTCGGCAAGTTATAGATGGAAGGTATTCGTTAATCCATTTTCGCCAAAAGATGTCTGCGTATTGTTGCGAAATACGCCAGCTATTTTTTAACACTATTGCCTCATCGTCGTATGTGGCCATTGGTTTTATGCCACTAGAACTTCCAAGCAAAAAATGGTTAGGCGTTAGAGCCTCCGCCGTGTCATTTTCCAGAGGAACATAGGCCAAAGGCCTCGCGTTCACGATATTTTCAACCTCTGCCATCATGCTGCGAAGGAGTTCATCGCTGGGAGGGCGACTTGGAGCTATCTGATAGAATATTGTTTTGATGGAGCGTACAAGCCGCTCCCATGCTCCACCCATGTGAGGAGCTGAAGGTGTATTAAAGTTCCATTTCGTTATGGCTGTTGTGAAATTTCGAATGAAAGCATTTGTGTCCACTTCCTGTAGTGCTTCCCTGAGTTCCCTCTCCGCGCCAACAAAATTAGTCCCATTATCGCTAAAAAATTCTCTCGGAGTACCTCGTCTTGCCATGAAATTTCGCACAGCTAGAATACAAGAACTCGTCGTTAACGAATACACGATTTCGACGTGAACTGCTCTTATTGTGAGGCATGTAAAGAGAGCTCCGTATCGTTTTTCTGTGTGGCGACCCACCGTGACCAGCATTGGACCAAAAAAGTCTAATCCTGTATATGTGAACGGCGCTACGAAAGTTGCAAGTCGAGCGCAAGGCAGTTTAGCCATTTGTGGTATTTTTGGCAACGCTTTTTTGATCTTACATTGTTGGCAGTTTCTAACCGCTTTTCTGAAGACAACACGAAGACGAGAAATGTAATACTTCTGGCGAATCTCGTTGATGACTGTCTCATGATTCAGGTGGTGGTACAAGCTGTGATGATGATTTAGAACGAGATTAGTAATATAGTTGTTTCTCGGTAAGATTATAGGCCTTTTTTGTTCTTCCGGGACCATGGCGTTATCAATCCTTGCATCCGCTCGAAGAACTTCGTTTTCGTCTATAAATGGTGACACTTTATAAATCAAACTGGACTTCTTTAAACACTTGCCGGCTTTTAGATCGCGGATACAATCTGCGTACTCTTTGTTTTGCGCTTGACGATAAAGTAAAGCTTCTGCCTTCTGGAGTTCTTCTTGGTTTATCTCTCCAGTTGTTATTGGGAGTTGCTTCACTATGCGCCGTAGATTAGTAAAGTACCGGAAGATGTATGCGGCGGTCCTGAGTAATCTATTCCATTTCGAAAATCTCTGAACATCAATCAAGGAGTTCGCCAGGGAAATATGAAAAATTTCATGTTTCACCTCAGTTGTTATAGGTGTCGTATCGTACTCTTCCTTTGGCCAGGCTGCTTCAGGTTGTTTTAAAAAAGTTGGTCCACTAAACCATTGACTACTTTGGAGAAGTTCTGGGGTTCTCGCCCACTTTGTTGCTTCATCCGCGATGTTGAGCTTAGTCGGAACCCAGTGCCATTCTTTCAGCTCTGTTATTTCGAGTATTTCACTTGTTCGGAAGGATACAAACTGATGAAAGCGACGATGATCAGCCGCTCTTAGCCATGATAGGACTGTTTTTGAATCCGACCAATAGAATCGTTGACTTATGTTAATCGAATGGCTTTCCATAACATGTTTAGCAAATCTTGCACCAATCACCGCTGCCATGAGCTCGAGGCGTGGAACTGATAAAATTTTCAGGGGTGCCACCCTTGTCTTAGACCCTATTAAGGAACATGATGTTTTCTGTCCGTCCGAAAGTCGAAGATAGCACACCCCGGCGTAGGCCGTTAGACTTGCATCAACAAATGTATGTAGTTGAATGTTGAGGCCGTTATAACTAGAGAACGGATGCAGATGACAACGTGGGATTCTTATGTTTTGCAGAGACGGGAGAAACTTAACCCATAGTTTCCACTTTGTTATTTGTGCTTCCAATATAGGTTCGTCCCAATCGACATTGCTCCTCCATACTTCCTGCAGTAAGATTTTGAGATACATCAGAAAGTTTCCGATTAGTCCTAAAGGATCGTATGTTGACATGAGTATGCGGAGCATCTCCCTTTTTGGAGGCGGTCTTATTCCAAGAAATATTTCATTTTGAAGAATTGCCTGTGAAATTTTGAAGGTTATTGCATCCTGGTGAGGTATCCAAAATACACCCAGTACCTTTTCTACCTTTGGTTCTTCGCTTAGAGCTAAACTTTTTTCTTTCTCCCATTGGTCTTTTTCGATAGATTGGAGTACATCTTGACAATTAGAAGACCACTTTCTTATATTAAAACCACCTTCTTTGTGGATAAACTTGACCTCAGAAATAATTTGTTTTGCTTCTTCTATCGTGTCAACCGACGTCAAAAAGTCATCAACGTAATGATCTTCTTTAATGGCTTTTGCTGCCGCTGGAAATTCATTTTCAAACTCTGAGGCGTTCAAATTTTTTATGAACTGAGATATACTGGGAGAGCAAGACGCTCCGAAAATCATTACGTTCATGGCGTAGACGTCAGTTGAATTGTTTTCATCACAACCTGGCCACAAAAAACGCTGAACATCTTGGTCTTCTTTGCGGATAAAAATCTGATGGAACATCTGTTCAATGTCACCGCAAACAGCAATTAGTTTTTCTCGAAAGCGAAAAAGTATAGAAGGCAAGGATGTCATCAAATCTGGCCCTTTGATAAGGAAAGAGTTCAACGAAACGCCTTGAGACTTGGCAGCCGCGTCCCAGACCACTCGCCCTTTACCGGGCTTGTTCTTGTTAAACACCGCAAAAATTGGAAGATACCAGACTCTACGTGATTTTGTCGTTTCTATTTCATCGTTGGCCAACTTACGGATATATCCTTTTTGAAGATATTCTTTAATGGTTTCTTTAAACAGCTCGCCTAAATCCGGTTGTAATTTTATTTTTCTTTGAAGGCACTGAAGTCTTTTTTTTGCCATGTTGTAACTTTCTGGCAGCTGAAACTCATCAAAGCGCCATAAAAGACCTGTCTCAAAATGTTTGTCAGCTCGTTTCTTCGTATATTTGTTTAAAAGCATGTTCGCGCGCTCCTCTTCATAAGTTGCTTTTGTATTAGAAACTATAATACCTAAATTTTCCAGAGAAAATGAGTTTTTTACTAATTCATGCAATATATCGTCTTTTTCTTGTGCACACTCACAGATATGAAAATTAAACAATTCGTCGCATCGCTTTCCACCTCCGTAAATAAGCCATCCTAATTTTGTTCGCACGGCCACGGGTTCGGACGGCTTATTCTCTCGAATTTCTTTTGGGATTCCTAAGCTCCAATTGTTAGCACCGATTAGAATACGTGGCGTGGCATCTTTAAAACTGGAAATTGGTAAATTTTTGAGATGTTGGAATCTCTTAGAGAAAGCTTCGTAATCGAGAGTCTGTATTGGGAGTGATAACTTACTCACTGTGTGTACTTCTATATACGAGTGTTTTCCATTTGCTCCAGCGATAGTCACGACAATTCGCTGTGATGTATTTTCGGTGCGTTGTACTTGTCCCGTCCATTTCAAGCATAGGGGGTGTGCTGTTCCTTCGAGATTTAACTCTCGTACTAGTTCTTCATCGCATAAACTAACTGAAGACCCTTCATCTATGAAGGCGAAAGTTTTTACTATTTTATTCTTTCCAAAAACAGAAATCGGCAAAATCTTGAACAGCGTTTTAAAATTAGACTCACTATGCGAATGCGTGTTGACATTTACTTTATGTTGTTCGATGTTCCTGTTTTCTCTTTCTGGGAAATGGCGATGAAGTAAAGCGTGATGGTTATATTCGCAGCCATCTACTCCGCACCTTTTCTGACTCTGACATTTAGAAGCATGCGAATATAGACACTGCTTGCATAGGTTATTTCTTCGCACCAGGTTCCATCTTTCGCTGCGATCAGCGTTCAGAAAATAACTACAGTGAGGTATGCTTTTACAAGACGATTTGCATATGACGCAGCATTTATCTTTTTCTTCGCTATGTGTGTGTATGAATGCATTTCTCGTTTGTTTGCGAATATGGTTATCGGAAGAATTGGAATTGGCTGTTGTCACTGTCACGCTGCTGGCTGAAAGTCCGTAGCTAAATATCCAATTTGAGAACTCGAGTAGGTTTGGCCTTTGATTAATCTTTAATAGATCCAATTTATGTGTTCCCCAATGTAATTGATATTGTGGAGGCATTTTTTCTATTAATTCTTGGAGAAGGGAGGAATTATTGAGTTCATCATGTAATCCACATGCTTCGATTGTAGCTATAAGACTTTTAACATTAACAGCAAATGTGGTAAATGAATCTAATTTATTTGCGCTTATCGGCGGCGTGGATCTAATTCTTGTTTTGATAGATTGCAAGATCTTCTCAGGTTGGCCAAATAGAAGTTTTAAGGTTGCTATGACTGCAGGTACGCACGATGGGTGGACCAGGAGGTGTTGTACTGATCTAAATGCTTCGCCTCGTAGAGACTTTTGGATTCTTAATAGATTTTCTGCGTCAGTTAGACCACAAATCATGGTGGACCAGTCGAATGTTGAACTGAAAACTGGCCACTCTTCTGGCTGGCCTGAAAATATAGGGAGCTCTTTAGGAACCGAATGTCGTGCTTGTATTTGTTCTTTAGTTAGGTTTGCACAGGTTATACATGAGGCATCGATTGTTGTTGAAAATGGGCCTGAATTGTTGTAGTTGTTGTTTGGATGCATACCAGAGGTGTTTCTTGATTGATTAAATGATCCTTGGACTAGTGGTTGCATCGAACTTGTAGTATATATTAGTGTGCTTGGAACATTTTGAAACGTTGAGTTGGAAAACGTGTGCTTTTCGTTATTAACTGTTACATTACTCGTACCTAGGCTATTTTCGCGCTCGGTAGATACTGGGACATGGAATAACTCTGTTGTTAAGTTTGCAGGCGGTATATTTTTTGAGGTTACCTGTATATGATTTGATGCTGTATACGATAGTGGCTGGTCAGTTGGCAATGAAAATCTCACGCTATCACCCACAGGACGGTGTTCGTTCCTGGTTGTGTTTTTTTCGTTTTCGTCTACTGTAGAAGTATGCTGATTATCTGGGTAAGAGTTTTGTGTTTCTTCATTACTAATAGCGGGGTTTTGATGTAAAACAGTGCTGTTGTAATTCCCGAATTCTTGTTGACTGTCGATCCAGGCGCGTACTGATTCGGCATGGCTACTTTTATTTTCTTCAACTTCACATTCCTCAGCCAGAATTTGGTACCTCTTTTTTATAAATTCTTTGTTAATAGCTAACTCGGCTAAGGCAAGTTGACGTTCTTCTTCTGCTCGTTGAAGTTCTAAAGCAATTCTACGTGATTGTGAGCCTTTTGAAGCTGATGAATGGGCACGAACAGAAGTTTTAGCGGATGAAATTTGTTTGCTTTTTGTTGTCGGACTTTGTTGACAGGATTCGCATTGCCACTCTGCATTAGTAAGAGGTGCACAGAGCTTGGCGCAGGTTTTGTGAAATTGCTTTAGGCAACGATGGCAGCAGATTGTTTCTGAGTAGTTGTTGAGGTTAGAAGAGCAAGTATGACACGTGAAACTATTTTCTTCGGTTGATCTAGTAGTTATTTCATGATGAAGCGGTGGTTCTGGGTTTGCCGGAGGAGCAGTTGGTTGACCCTGTGGGGAGTTATGAGAGCTCATATTGTACTTACAGTTTAGCACTTGGAATTATGGGCGCGCCGGGAGAAGTGTATGATGATTGAATGCACGACAGCTGTAGTCGTGTAGAACCACATAAAGAATTTTAATTTTGTTATTTGAGTCCACTTCAAATGGCAGCGGACGATCCCTTGGATCAATAAGATTTTGAACCCTTGTCAAATAAATGAAAACTCAGTTTTGAATTCAATGCTTTCTTTATTATTTGACAAACTTTTGGTTAAAATTCCTAGAAATATATATTTGATCTAAAATTTATTTTGTAATTATTTAATACAACTTACTTTATGGTGTAGAAACCAAGAGATTAAAACAGATTACAATTTTGTTTTATTTAATTAAGAAAGAGAATGATGCAGATGGCTGCCGGATACAATTCAATTTTTCTTCTTTTGTAATAGAAGAGAAAAGAACAAATTTTTAATAGTTCATGGTAGTAGAATATAGTTCTAGAAATATGGTGTTGCCAGTGGCGGTAACAGTACCTATATGTACATTGCGAATGAAAAATATTAAAATAATATAAAATAAATAAAGAAATATGTTTTCTTGTTAAAAATTACGATATTTATAAATTAGAAAACAATTGAAAATTTGCTCCGACACTTCAAATCAATTGACGTACTATAAGTACTTTAATGCTTTCTGTTAAAAAAGTGTACGGCAATACTTAACTTTGAAGGTATATAGAGCAAATTATAACCGCTCCTGAACTTTGACAGACCTTGGTGAAAATTCTGACAGTTCATTACATTTTTTTTCTCATTTGTTGTAGATTCTGTACTAGATTTAATAGAAAGTCTGGAGACGAGTTAGTGAAAGGATTAAATTTTTTATTGGTAGCATTTTGTTAAAGCTCAGAATTTTGTTTTAACCTTCCAGTTAACTAATAGTCAACATTAGGGTTTGATTATTAGTAAAGCCCATAGTATTTCAGAGAATTTATTTATAAACCCGGCTAAATATTGAATTTCGCATCTTATTTTGATTTAATGAGCCACTGCCTGAATTTGCCAAAAATTTAACATCATAAACAGTTTTGAAAATAACAACCTGATATCTGGTTAGTTTCTATTTAATTTAACATGATTTTTGTTCTGTAATTTAAAGATTGTTACTTGTCGAGCCTTTTTATAGGAAGGGAGAGAAAGCCTGTCGTTAAACATTGGTTTTGTGTGATTACAAATAAAAATGTCAATGGAAAATCGTGCTGGGTAAACTATACCGTATTCGTGTTGTGCGACTAACAAACGAATCTCTGTATTTGACGATATGCTCAAAACGGCTCAAGGGTGAACTAAGGAAACGGGTTTCGTAGGTGAACTGACTTAGGGAAAGAATGTAACTGGTAACGATAAAAAGAAAAGAAATTAAGGATTATGACGGTGTTCAAGAGATGAGTATGAATCCATGATAGTTCAGTTTACAATCAATTTTAAAGCTATTCTATTTACGGAGATGTTTGGCCCAAAAATGTGACTTGTACTCGAGATTTGGTCGTACAATCGTTGTTGGTGGAGTCATTCCAACGAAGATCGTCTTTGAAACACTTACCGAGTACTGATAGCTTTTTGGCGTCTTCGATGCAAGTGCTATATTATATTTTGCTTCCAAGACAAGAAACAACATTAAAAGCAATCAACTAAGCTTAAAACAAAGTACTGCTGCGATTTCACATCTGAATGAGATGGACTTGAAATTGGGAACGAGTATAAAAAGCTGAAAGTAGAGTGGAAGATCAGGCTAAACATTGTCCAATACAACATGTATTGAACAATCGAAAAGGTAATTAATTACTAATCCAAAGAATAAAAGTTTGATTGATCACAAACGCACGCATTTTCAGTCAAAGATCTTCATGCCAAACTCTTGGAAATGCTTTAGAAATATCAAGTGCAATAGTTTTACTTTCTCCAAAACAATGAGAAGATATGTTTCATTTTTTGGCGAGATATGACATCAGATCACCAGTGGAACGGAACGTTTGGCAACGTAGAGCAGCAAAATGAGCTGCGATTATATTTGCCATATCTAAAGAGCTAGTTATCGGGTTGTTGTTGTAGATAATTGGAATCGAAGATGATGATACAATTTTCTGGTTTTTCATAAGCGATCAGAATTTTTTACTGCATTTTGCGCATTGCAGAATTGTTTGCCTAAGATTATGGTCATGCGAGAATTTGGTTCCTTTTATAATAGCGTTGCATTTGCGTCCGAACACCAGTACCATTTACCATGAAGGAATTGTTTATAAAATTTTAATATACAAAACTTGTAGAAGACACCAACACTTAACAATCGTTAAAGGAATGTTCAAATTCAAAATACCTCAGAAAGTGAAATATATCCGTGCAAAATTTGAAAGTCCGTTTGCACTAGAGAATTAAATATCAATCTTATCAGAGATTTTATTAGGCAAGGTAAGTACAAAATAATTTAATCTTAACCACATTGGGATTTTGTATAAAGTCAAAACTAGTTAGATTCCAAATCAAGGTTTCATTCTCCATCCACTAAAATATTATTTGAATCCTCTTCTATACCAAATTATGCCACCCAAATCGACCGGCTTTGTTGCCGTAGTGAACTCAGTATTTCCGCTAGGACACGTTTTGTAGGGTGTAGTTATACGAGCATAAGTAGTATATTGAAATAAAAAAAAACAATAGTTCTAAAGAAAACTTAATTCAATTAGTTGAGAACATAATGTAGGTACAAACATACATAATGTATACGCTCTGAATATATACTATAATTATATCAACACTTTTAAAAATATGATTCTTTTTAGAAACATAAAACACTTTTACTTACGAATATCTATCAAACACATGAATTCTTGTTGCTGACGAATTGCTTTGGAATTTGAGACTCATTGACAGTGACCGTGAATTCAAAATAAAACAAAATAAAAATCACCTACATTTACCATGTGAAACGTAAGCGTAATTCAAGCTTTATTTTCGCATCCTCAGACAACGACAATGACACCGACACCGATACCGCCTGAACTTTTAACGACTCAACAGTTTATTATTTAGTTTTTTTTTTTTTTGCGACAAGAAGATATTTTTTTATACGCATCCCTGAACATTGAGTATGAGTAGCTTGTATCACCCAAATGAGGACTACACATTCTTGACTTGACTCATTTCTTTTATTTCTTTCATGCATGTTTGGGGGTGACCATACTTTTAGAGAAATACCAAAAGAAAAACATTTTATTTTTCGTTAGGGTTATTTTTAAATATGTATACACACGAAATATTCAGTTCAGAAACTACAAATTATTTATTCATAAAACACTTACGACTGACTTACAATGGTTGTGAATGTCTTATTATCGCAATGGGAGTTGATACACGTAAAGCATTCTACATTCGTGTAGTACGACTAAGGAAAGAAAATCTGTATTTAACAGGACTTCCGAAATCGACGAATTTTGCAAATTTTAATCGAAAATGGCATCATACTTTCTGTACCATTTATTAAAGTTAAGACCATCGAATACCTATTTTATTTTTGTAGTATCGTGCTAACTCCATATTTGAAATTTACAAACATCAAAACAGATTTAAGGTGTGTTCAGAAGCAATCTATTAAAAAAAGGCTTAGCACGATACTAGTTACAAAATGTTTGAAATTAAGAAAGAGTTAATATCTAATCTATAAAAAGTTATTAAATTGTTAAGTAGTATCATACTAATTCCTTAATACTAAGCTGTTTAAAATTTTGCGCCATTGTGTTTGTCAATGTATCGAGAGATACCGCTGTCGCTATTAACTGTGAACATTTTGCTGTAAGACCCGTTGTACATTTCCATGATTTTGGAGAAAAAAGGAGAATAAGCGCTATGCAGTGATAGTTAGAGATTGGAAGTATATTTCACTTTTTTAAGAACATACTGCGCTTTTTTCCATTAACTCGGAAAGGGACTATAATCTGTTCAACAAAAATTGTCAGTACAGGCCTTATGGGAGACCTTTTTCCAAAGCAGTGGCACCTGATGCACTTATCACTACACTACTTTTCCCCACTGACTTTCCTTACAGAATTGTTGTTGTAATTCTTCGCAAAAAGTTGTACACCCCAACGCGACCGTTAAATACCACTCCTGAAGAAGGGATACTGTCAAGTCAATACGATCGTGCGCTTGTTATATGTATACATCAGAACAGAGTTGCCATTATCATTCTAAATTACAAGCGCTTATTTAGTGGATTTTATTAAGGAGCTTTTGGGATTTGAAGCTTTTGAGAACAAGTTTTATGAAGTTGAGTAATCGTATGTTGAGTGTTGGAGATTTATCGTCAAAAATATTTTTGCAGCGGCTTTGAATTCTGCATGACAGTCCAAAGCACTAACTATTTTGACAAGGGGCACTATACGCTAGAGAATAGGAAATAGTTTCTGTTATCAATAAATCGGCTTTTGTTAATGAGCTGTCAAAACTGCGTTTCTTTGTTGGAGTAGAGTTTCGTACGTTCTTTTACAAATGCCTCAAAACATGTTTACTACTCTCGGATCATTTTTGTATTTTTGTTACATGTATTTCAACTGGTTTTCTATATTTCCATATTGGGGTTGGATTTATAACTTCGGAAATTATTAATTCTGATAAATTTAAACAGCTCGAACTACTATACCGCCTTAAGTCACTATTTTCGGCGAACCCCACAGGCGGATCACTAGTGTGAAGCAGATACGTGGGAGAGTTATGATCCCCTCGACATCGAGATCATAACAGCGCCGAAGCAAAGGAAGAAGAAGAAGTCACTATCGAGGTTATGCTTATCTGATCATAAAAAGTTTTTGAAGAAATGGTTAAGACCTTCTCAGTTTGTCTATCTCATATTGTGTTCTCTTAGTGTTTTTTTTATCAAACTGTAGTTTGTTTGCACGTGAAATTCGCGATATGGTATTTCTAATAACATTACAAAAAATGGATGAAGCAGTAAGATGAATGTACAAATAGGTGTGCAGTCGGCATTTTGTAGGTAGATACCTGTTGGGTACTTGAGCCGACTTGAATTATATAATCTTCGATTTTTGTGAAGTAATCACATTTTAAATTGATTTCTTGCGAGGGACGTGTATGTTTAGAAGTACAATTATCAATTTATCGAAATAAATAGAAAAGAATGCAATGAAATATAAAATAGTTTAGTACAAAATAAATAAACAGCTGGTAACCTTATTTGTATGCTTCCTATAATCCCGTGAGTCTCGTGATGTCTTCTTTTTATCGCACACTTGACGACAACTGAACTCCACCACAGAAAGTCGCTCACCTTGGACTTTATTCCTGTTTTTTCAAGCTAATGCGACCATGTCTGAAGTTTTTAGGAAGAAGCAAAGAGCAAACGAAAGAAACAAGAAATGTTTGTATGAATGTCAAGCACAGGACAATGCTCTACTCTAATATGAATGATATAAAAACATATACAACGATTCAAATTCAATAGCAAAACGGTGTCAAAGGAAGCTGTTTTTTAAAGAGAATAAAAGAATCAATATATGTATAAGCAAATTTTCTATCCGGATGCAGGTAGATTGGGTTTGTTCCTTAGCAATCTAAAGGAAAACACCGACCCCACCCGCATAGAAAAGATTGTATGAGAATGTGAAAAAAACATATTTTGATTTTATTACATGATTTACTTACCATTCATGGACAAAATATTTTTTCCATCGATGAACACAGAAGAACTTTTCACATTTTTTCAACAACCGGATGGCTGTTTCTGTTACGTTCTAAACGCAAAAAGAAGAACTTTTGGTAAATGGACTTACAGAAGCGAAAAATTAATTTGCTTTGGAATTTTACTAAAAATTAGACAAGCTTCTAAAGAGCATTTATTGAGTTTAGCGGGGCTCGATTTCATCAACTTCAAGGCAGAGTATTATAGAATCTTTATAAAGGAGCTACACGAGTATATGTACATATATTGTATATACGCTTAGGAAAACCGCCACAATCTTGGGATTCGAAAATATAAACATCAAGCTATAGGAACCGATCTGGCTAAAAGAAAGATTGCGGGTTTTGGCCTTAGTCCACTTCGGACTGTGGCGCTAAGATTCTAAATGTAGTCCAAACAGCTAATATTGAATTAAATATAACACTAGTTTACAGTACATCTGCTGCCGAAGAAATTTTATATCAAATCACACATTTGCTATTTTTAAAAATATAATTAGAAGGCTTTTATCAGCTCTAGTTTCTGAGTTTCAGCTATGTAGGTATAAAACAGAAAAAAACATGTATTTACTTAGAAACTTCACTAAAAAAATAATTAATCATTAAGTTCCAAAACTTTGCTTTCAAGCTCTTTTTTGATGTGTGGACTTTCGAAAATGACGTATCAGAGACCATTAATAGTCAGACATCATATTCGTATCCCAGAAACCCTGGTATAGCGCTCTTGCATGACGCGCAAGTCCTGACCAGGGTTGCAAAAGCTTAAGTCACTTGTTAGCTTAAGCTTGGCTTTAATTCACAAGCTAGTGAGTGACTTATGAATTAAAAAAAATATAATTCAGCAGCTACTAACTGACTTATGAATTAAAAAAAATTTAATTCACAAGTCAGTTGGTGACTTGTGAATTAAAAAAAATTAAATCATAAGCTTCTTAGTGACTTATGAATTAAAAAAAATTAATTCAGAACCTACTAAGTGACTTATGAATTGAAAAAATTTAAGTCATGGACAAGTAAGTGACTTATGAATTAAAAAATTTTAACTCCCAAGCTACTAAGTGATTTAGGAATTAAAAAAATTCAAGTCATGAGCAAGTAAGTGACTTATGAATTAAAAAAATTCAAATCATCAGCAAGTAAGTGACTTATGAATTAAAAAAATTTAATTCAAAACCAACTTAGTGACTTATGAATTAAAAAAAATTTAATTCATAAGTTAATGGATAAATGCTGATTAGAAAAATTATGAAATTGATAATTTATAAGCTAGCGTGATAATCTTATGATTTAAAAACTAGATTTGAAAGCTTTCGTTAATAATTAAATAATTATGTAGTAAAAACAAGCTTAAAAATTTCCAATCTACCAACTAACTTATGAATTAAATTTTTTTTAATTCACAAGTCACCAACTGACTTGTGAATTAAATTTTTTTTAATTCATAAGTCACTTACTCCCTGATGACTTGATTTTTTGTAATTCACAAGTCACTTAGTAGGTGGTGAATTAAATTTTTTTTAATTCATAAGTCGTTTTGTTGCTCATGACTTAAATTTTTTTTAATTCATAAGTCACTTACTCCCTGATGACTTAATTTTTTTTAATTCATAAGTCACTTGGTAGGTGGTGAATACATTTTTTTTTAATTCATAAGTCACTTAGTAGCTTAGGATTTAAATTTTTTTTAATTCATAAGTCACTTTGGGGGTTGTGAATTAATTTTTTTTTAATTCATAAGTCACCAAATATCTTATGAATTAATTTTTTTTAATTCACAAGTCATCTATAGACTTATGACTTAAGGATTTTTTAATTCAAAAATTCGCAACCCTGGTCCTGACGCATACGCTCTCCCTGCTCTTCACTCATATCTCCTAAATTTTTCGGAAACCTGTCCAGGTGACTATGGAAGAAGTGGAGGTTTATGCTCATTTTGCACCCCATATTTAACTTCCCATAGGGAGTTATTGTAATCGGTCCGATTTGTCAAATTGGAATTTTTGACATTTCTCGACGTTTCAAGGTCCCTAGAGGCTATATCAATCATTTTTAGAGAGATGTCTGTGTGTGTGTGTGTACGTACGTTCGTACGTTCGTACGTGCGTACGTTCGTACGTCCGTACGTTCTTGTACCATTTTTCGTCGTCGATATCTCAAGAACGAGTAAAGATATCGACTTCAAATAAATTTTGTTTAATAGATAATAACTTCAAAAGAGGCTGAAAGGGCGTTTATTAAAATTCAGTGAGTAGTTTTTTCACTATAACGGTTTAAAAAAAAAGTAAAAAATTTGCTTAGTTTCAAATATCTCACGAAAAAATAATGCTATTGATTTCAAATAAAATTTAATGTACTCATTATAAGGTCAAACAGATTTGGTATGAATTTGGAAAAAAATGAACATACCGTTATTTTTTAAATAAAAAAAAACGAAAAAAAAAAAATTTAATAACCCAGATATTCTAAGAACGGAAACCAATTTGAAACTCAGAATAATTTAATTTTACGAAAAATAATGTGTTTGACAACTGGTAAAAATTTCAAAAAAAATCAGTTTACAGTTTTTTTACAAAAAATAAAAAACCATATAAAATTCTATTGAAAATTGGTAAAAATTGTTTTTCGACTCAAATTTCTCGAGAACTTGTAGTGATATTGACTTCTAATTTAGTTTATTTTATACATAATATAACTTTGTACAATTGGTAAAATGTTGACAAATATTGAATTAATAGTTTTTTTTTAAATAAAAAAACTATTAAAAATTCTAGTGAAAACTAGTTAAAATTGTATTTCAAGTCGAATTTCTTGGGAATGAACACCGATAGTGCCTTCTAAAGTATGTTGTATACTAAGCGACATTTCTAAAATTGTTCAGGAAACGAAAAAAACGAAGAAAGTTCTAGTTGAATCATAGTGTGCTAAGAGACAATTTTGGTTAAACTAAGTGACATCTAACAAATTTTTTTGTTGCTCACGACAATGAGATCTTTATTAATGTCGCTTAGCATAATTTTTTTGGCGGATAATACAAATTTCAGGGGGCAACATTATTTTAATGAGAAAACATGGCAGCTGATAATTTTTTTTATTTGTACTCTAGTTTCCTTTTCATGCATAATAGGTTCGTGAAACCCAGGCCAAAACGTGGCCCTTAACATATAGTATACTTCCTCATCAAAAAGTAATTTTCGAAAAAAGTGTCGCTTAGTACATTCTTACGGGAAGGTTTCGACATAATACAATTATTAACATGTGGTTAAATTTTGACAAGTATCGAATTGACAGTTTTAACAAAAATATAAAAAAAATCTACTAAAAAGTGGTAATATTTGTTTTTCGACTAGAATATCTTGAGAACGAGCAATGATATTGACTTTGCCATTATTTAATTTTATTCATAATACAATTTCTAACAAATGGTTTATATTTAACATATATCTAGTTTTAGAGCGGATATATTTTGTAAGTACCCTTCCATCAATAACCAAACCATATCTTTTATA
Organism: Chrysotoxum bicinctum; assembly: GCA_911387755.1. NCBI lineage: Eukaryota > Metazoa > Arthropoda > Insecta > Diptera > Syrphidae > Chrysotoxum > Chrysotoxum bicinctum. The sequence goes on from OU426988.1 coordinate 39,104,224, forward strand.
TTTGAATATTTCGTTTTTAATTTTTTTTCAATTAAAATGTTTGGAACCGAAATAATAAAGTAGATACATATATATATATAATATAATACATAATTTTATAATTTTATTATCAACTTAGTTTTTAGAAGAATGCATGTACTGTGCATACGTATATAAATAAAATAATAAATAATAAATTGAAGAAAACGTCACAATATGTTTTTATCTTTTAGTCCATGAAAAAGATGTAAAATTCTACTCAAGGTTTTCTTACCACAATGGGAAGTTATCAGTGTGGGTCGCACCCAGCCTCTTTTTTTTAATTGTAGTACAAGGTCTTCAACAAGTTCAATATAATTTTCAGATTTCTTATTTCCGAGAAAATTCTGCATCACATGAACGAAAGCTCTGTCCAAGCCTTCAGTTCTAACTCAGTCATAGAATTTCTAAATTGAGTATCTTTCGAAGGATGTCTTATTTGGGGGCCATCAAAAATACCGGCTTAAATCTTTCTATAGTGAGCTGCGGAAATTTTTGGCAAATGTAAGAAAAGCAGTTCCCGTCTTTATCTAGGCGATTTAACAAACTGTTTCATGATGCTCAGTTTTATATGTAATGGTGGAAGGATAATTTTGTCACGACCTACTTATGAATTATGGACTATATTTTGCATTCCAGGGTCCTTTTTTTGTCTCAAGGGCCAGTTTCTTCTTACCCAATGCTCTCTTGTTTATCTCTACTGTCCCAAAGACATATAAAACAGGGAAAATTAGTGTAACCACTTTGTTGACCGAGAAAAATGTTCACCATTTTTAAATCGACACAAATTTGCCACTTATGGTAATTGTATTTTATTTTGTTCAAGACTAGCGAAATGTTACAATATTCTTCCTTTTACTTTGGTTTGTGGGGAATAGGTAGGTACCCCAGCGTATTTATTTCCATTATGTAATAGAATACATTTTAGGCTACGTTTTGAGCTGTCAATGAATAAACGCCAGTCGTTTGGTTCGTATTGTTCGAGCCTATTTTTATCAACAAGTTTTTGATATCTGAACAAAAGGTAATACCGTTTTCTTCGGAAAAATAACGCCGTAATTCTTTATCTCTTTTACGATTAAAACTAATTTTAGTATCTGAAGAAAGCAATTTTTTTTCTTTCGGTCTTGATGCTAACAATTCTGAAGCTTGTTTAGGAAGATTTAAATCTCTTACAAGATCATCTAACTCATTTTGGAAAAAGCATTTTGGCTCGTTTGGCATACCTTCAAAATCATTTTGTGATGAGCTTGGTCATTCAATGTCTTGTTGTAAGGGTTCAGATATTTTTAGGCACTGAAGAGTCAGGTGAACGCTTCTTAGGTACTGCCATGGCTCGATTTTTAGTGTTTAAAGCATTTACGTTCACGCTACAAAAATAACGGTCTTCGAGATGATTTCGTGGTTCTCGCCAAATAGTCGGTGTTCCAAACTAAAAGCCACTTCTTTAACTACTATTCCTTAATCTTAAATATAGCACACACGATTTACAAACGCAATTGGGAGCCCCAGGCTTCTTATTTTTTTTCCACATATGTTGCAAAAATTATCTGGATTGTTTAAACAACGTCTCCTTGAACTACAAATGACGCAAAAACTTTAGATACTAATCTTAAAACAGTAATACTACGTTTTCACCAAAAGATAATCTGAGATTTAAGGCAAGATATTTATGTGGTGTTTTCACCGCACTGAAAGATTAATAAGAAGATTAACTTTGACAGCATCTATCAAAATGCTAATATTGTTTCATTTTTTCTTATAAAGTAGAAGCGAGAGAAAGAAAGTTTCATTTGTGCCAAACGATGAAAAATCATCGAGATAGCTTAGCACCGTATGGATGTTAGGTCAGTTCGAACTTCGACCCATCGATCCTATGAAGATTTAGTAGAGATTTATTTCTAATCTACTAGATTTACGAAATAAATTTGTATGGTAAATCTTCGAGATTTAAAGAAGATTAATGGTGAATCCACTTAAATCCCGGATTAACTCTTGGTGAAAACGTAGTATAAAGTACGCCTGTTATCGATTAATATACATATGTGACCCGGCCTATGAAAAGGCGGCTTATGGCTCAAAAAATTATTTTTTACTTTTTTTTTGGTTACGATAGTTTTTGAGACGCTGTTTCACATGGTGAAAACCATAAAGTCCTAAGCTGCTTAGAAGTCTACTAAAAATGTAGAGAAATATGAGCACACATGAAAGAAAAACAGAATTTTATTGAAAATTAACAGCCAGTGATGCCATATCGTGGGTTTTATCCCTTTTTGTGGGTTTTTTTGGTCCAAAAAAAGCAAAAAGGGATAAAGGGTTTTTTTGAAGCTCGTAGAACAAAAAAAAGGGTTTTTTTCATTATGAGAAATTTCGTTTTTCGTTTGTTAAAAAAAATTCTAAATTAGAAATCGCTTCCACTGTTCCTTCATTTAAAGGTAGAGTTAGAGTGTTGTTCAATTTTTTTCCGCTGCACCTATTCACCTTCCCCATATTTTTTTCATCTCGGTGAGATTACCATAGAATACTACTATATTCTACAATGTACTCTGTCTCTGTGGTAATGTATCTTTGTTGTTCTTGTTTGTTTTTGATTTGAATTTGTAAACTACGGAACGACAACGAAGTACACTTCAAAAGTTTAATTTATATGCATGGTTCTGCCTTGAACATTTTAAAACAGGTAATTTATTTTGATTGCAGCCAATTCATTTTGTGTCTTAAATAAAGAATTTTTGTAAAATCTACAGAATAATGTCGGAAAAACCACACCAAAAGAAGTTACAGGCGAGGTGGCTAGAGGAACCGAAATTCAAGGGTTGCCTGATGCCTGTTGCATCGGATGACCATAGTGTTTTGTAAGGCTTACGGTGTCTCTGTGAATTGCGGGAAAAGCGAAATAACAAGAAAAGCACCTTGAAAATGTAAAGGCAATCCAAACTACAATCGGAGAGCTCAATGTTTACCCAAGATAACTACTTCGAGAGATAAAACAAAGGTCGGGAGGACAAAGTGCTCGAAAATCATTCAAAACGTTCTTGCTAAAATAGAGGAAGACGAGTTGGTGCATATCCTACGGACAAACAAATTTTCGGTTCTGGTTGACGATCTCGTTGGACAGCGCCGAAAGAGCAGATTTAAAAACAAATTGTTTTGAATTTTTATAAATCATCCGTTTCAGAACTAATCAACCGAATGCCTTTTGAGGATGCTGTTGTTGGTCAACTTCAATTTCTTGACCCAAATATAGCATTTAATGTGTCCAGCAGTAGAAATTTTGCAATAGCCGACCTTTTGAATCAAATTGGCATTAAAACTTCAAACGTCGTCGTTGAATAATTCAGAAGCATTTCTGTCATTCTTAGTGATGAGAAAAAAGCTTCACTGAGGAAACTTTCGATCGAAATGTGGTTCGATATCTGCCTCATGAAGAATTTCAACGACGATCTAATTTGCCCAAGCTTAAATGATGTGGTCAAAACGGCCTTAAGTTTTTGCATTCGAATGCAGAAGCAGAGAGAATTTTCTCTATTGTAACAGATATCAAATCTAAAAAAAGAAATCGCCTCGGAAAAGATATGATAATAATTATCAATTATAATTGATAAAAAAACTATACATTTTTGATTTTACACTTCGTGGGATATTTGTGGGTTTTTTCTTGTAATACCGTGGGATAAAAGGTTTTTTTTCTATTCATTCTGGGATTTTACGCTTTAAAAGTCTGGCATCACTGTTAACAGCTGATTTATCGAAATTTTGTTTTTGAGTCATAAGCCACCTTTTCATAGACCGGGTCACATATATACGCTTAAATGATAAAAATCAAAAACAAAGTAGTTCGAGCTGCTCAAAAAATTTTGGGGATAGATTTGACAAAAAACAAGTCATAAGTGAACATTATCAACCACAAAATTTGGGGCAACAGACAAAAAATTAAATTTTGTAAACTAGTGTAATTTATTATATTCATAAGAATTGTTTGGAATGAAGATTTTTCATAAGCTTCTTAAGACTTTTTCCCCCTAAAGTTTCGTGATTTTTTTTTTCAGAACGAACCTGACGAGGCCGGGAAACAAAACCTTGTATGGATAGTAAAAATCACATAGTTATCATGCATACAAACTAAATTTGATATGCTTGAATTGTAAAGATTGGACATCTATATGACTTTCTATTTCGGAAACCAACCACGGAATTAAGATGCCATCTTCTAAATGCTAAAATTCCTTGAAAAGACAGTTAAAGGAGTTCAATTTTAATGATTTTAATTTTAACACTGCTGAACGAAAACAAATCTGCAGACACTGATGGCATCAGAGCATGGGATATAAAAATATATTTGATATTGATATATTTATATCTATAAAGAAAGAGTCAAAAGCGAGTTAAACAACTTAAGACCAATATCAATTTTATCAGAAATTGAAAAGTGCCTTGAAAAAGTAGTTTAAAGGCGTCTTCAAGATTTCATAGAAAAATACTCGCTCATCTCAGAAATACAGTTTAGTTTCCAAAAAATATAAGTACACGAAGGCTTCTTAGAGAATTCGTAAACACATTACGGAACATGAAATCTTTAACAATAACAATCATGTTCTTGTATTATTTATAAATTCAAGTAAGGATTTTGATACCTAAAACCACGAAAAGCTCTTACGAGCTCTAGATAAAATACGAATCCGAAGAAACCTGGCTAATTGGCTGCAAAATTATCTAATCCACAAATAGTTCCTCGTAAAAATCAACGCTACGTATAGTTATGATGAAGTAGTTCTTCTCGGAGTACCACAGGGATCGAAGGTCGGGCCAATCTTGTTCATTCTCTTTACTAATGAACTGCTACGTGATTTTCAAAACAGTTTTCCGTCTGCGGATAATACGTCTATAGTGGTTAAAAACAGGGAGAGATCGATAAGGGTGTACAATAGTGTACCGATTATGGATTAATTTTAAGTGCTTCGAAAACAAAGATGATGAAACTACTCAACACTTTCAGTTCAAAAGTAGGTTTACTATGCCCTAGTGGAATCGAAACTTCAAAATGACATCAAACACTAACTTAAATAAACTACAGAAACTACAATACAAATACAACATACATAAACCTTCGCTATCATATCCAACGGTTTGAAAGTACTATCACCCAAAAAAAAAATTAAAATGACTTTGGCCTTAGAGACGAGCCCAAGGGACGCTTCAAATACAAACAACAATTATGGCAAAAGGCGACTAAAGCACATCTTTCCAACTGTATATGATCTTCTTTGAAACATTTATAACTTAAGAATTCGCAAAAAAAAATTAAAAAACTTTTCCATATCTTAAATTATATAAGAACTTTTTAAATGTTTTTCCATTTTAGCTTTGAACATTTTTTTTTAAATTTTAAAAATTTAATTTTTAGAATAATTAATAATTTATTACAGGTTTTTTAAAAAAATATAATTATTTAAAATTTTGTTTCAAAAAATATCTTTTTTTTTTAAGTTTAAGAGAACTACAGAAGATAAGAACTTTCATTGAAATCAGTTATGCAGGTAATGAGAAAGATATAGAAATATACGAAAAAATGGTTCTATGGTAATGTCTTAGTTTCAAAATTAAGTTTATTGAATTATAGATCGTACAAGTGCAGCGGAAGAAAAAAAAATTATAAAAATTCTTGGTGGTGTTTTCGAGAATAATACGATTTTCTATAACCATTTTTTAACATTATTTTCAGATAAAATGAAGAAATTGAGGAGTTTAAGCATAAGATATTTGATCAAAATCCGTTGTACAATTTTTAAGAAAATCGAGATAAATTGATCTAAGAAGGGTACCATTAATAACCATTTTTCGAATTTTTTTGTTTCAATCATTAGCTAGGTTATATAATAAATGTAATGTTTTAAATTTTTAAAAATCTGTGGAACAATTTTTTAGAAAAAAAAACTATTTTCACAAATTTCGAAAAAAAATTATTACACGTACATCGTACAGTTATTTTTTGTCTTTAATAAAAAAGAAATAAACGTGTATGGGGAGGGGTTAAAAATGCTATCTACCAAGTTAGAAGTAAGCAGAGAGACAGAAAGAATTGCGGGACCTACATTTTTCGTCTTCCCTCTTATCGTAATGTGAATGAAGGTCAAAATCTCGAGTGTGGTAATTTCTTACGAATGCATAACTTGCTATTATATATTACCTTCAGTTGCCGTCAAAATAATATAGTAGTGTAACTAAAATCATTTTAAGTCCCTGAATTTTTTGTGGAGGAATATTTTGTGGTCAGACCAGACGAGTCCAATATTGTGTAATATGGTAAAAAGGGATCTCATCAATATGTAAGAAGGCCTCCAAGCACAGAATATAATCCACGCTACGCTTCACAGCCAAGACAATAAAACATGGAGGATCCAGCATAATGGTTTGGGCATGTTTATCTTTCTATGATGTTGGTCCCATATACCGGATTGAAGGTACTATGGAAAATCATGGCGGAAGTTCTGTTTCCATATGCTGAAGATGAAATGCCACTGAAATGGGTTTTTCAACAAGAAAATTTGGGAAGAAAAGAGTGTTAATGTCATGGAGTAGCCTGTGCCGCGCCGCCCCCCACCTTCAGACCTGAACCCTATAGAAAATCTTATCTTTGGTGCAACGTCAAGAAGTATGTTTCTAGTTGTAAGCCAACTACTAATAGGTACAGCCCCTTGGGAAGCTATATACAGCAGTCTTGGAGGTCCTTACTTGTAGAAAGATTTGAAAATCTTATTAATTCAATGCAACGTCGTTGTGCTGCTGTTATTTCTAAAAAGCCTAAAGCCTAAAAAACATCAATTTGAAAATCAGATGACTATTTATTTCTTTAAAATTAGTAGATTAATTTATTTTAGTTTTTATTGTGTCAAAAGGTTCACTTCTATTATTTTGACCGTAGCTTGACCTATATGTCGTAGTACCCCTTGGCATAATGGTTAGTACGTTGGACTGTCCTGCGGAAGGTTTCGAGTTCGATTCTCAGCCGCTGCAAAAACGTTTTTCAGGGGTGTACTGCCTCTTGCGAAGAATTGGCAAATCCTCTAAGAGTAGATATATCCCTTGTCATGGAAAGTACTGATCATTAGCCGTTCGGAACGGGCAGAAAATATTTAAGTTGAGAATTGTATAAGTCACTAGCTTTAGGCTCTCTACGAGCCGTAATAGCCTCAAATATAATTATTATATTTTGAAGTCATCTTGGAAATACATAGACTAACAAAAGAATGAACTCAAAATCTTATACAAACAAACTTCTAGTTGCAACACCAACAACATGTTGAACTCGCAACAAATCATTTAAGACATGTTTGTCACCCAAATACTAAAGTATTTTGTGCAAAACAAGCTTGCACCATATAAACTTGTTAAATTTACTGACTAAAAGTGTTTATATTTTTTTCTAAATACGCTCAATTTGGCATTAGCATTTTCCGAATTTAGAACTTTAAAATTTTCAAGACATCTCAAATTTTTCCAGCCGACAGACGTGTGCTATCGTCTGTTCAAAATCATTGTACTTAAAGCAAATTACGTTTAAAAATAGAACTTCATCAGCCGAATTGAAAAATGCAAAAAGTAAAGTGAAAAAAAAGAAAACAACATTTTAATTTGGTTTTCACAGAAAATAATATAAACATTGAAGAAGACCAAAGTATACTCTTGAAAAAATCAGGATACAAAGCAGATGCAATTCTTCAAAACGAACCTAAGAAAAATCAACTTTAATCTGCGTTTCAAAATAGAATTCTATCTGTGTAATCTCTTAGATACATCATATATGAATGTTTCCTCAAAGTAGTGAATCTTTTAAATTTAATTTGAATATTTAACGAGATGCTGACAGCCGACTTGGACGGCAGACGATGGACGTACAGAAATGAATGTTTCGCGTATGTCCGATTTGTGCATGTTCGTCAGTTTTCTCGTTCAAAAATTCATTATTGGTTCGTTGAGATAATGCTATACCTATGTGTTTAAAGTTTTTGCATCGATTATAGAAAAACGGGTAAAAATCAATGTACAAGATTACAGATTAATGTAGAGTTATTGCAAAATGTATCCTTGAAAAAAAAAATCCAAGTTTACTTCAAGTATTCAAATCAAATGCGACAAGCGGATCCACTCTACCTAGACAAAATATCATGTTGATCAAGTTAAGAGTAAAGAAAAAGAATTTAAATGATGGCCTTAAAAGCTTAATTTCAATCAAAAAGGTCCAGTCTGCACAGTAAAACATTCAACAACAACACAAGAAAAGCTTTGGCTACGATTGTCAAGTTGGAGTTCGCTGGATGATGGAAGAATACACTCAGAAACGCAGAATTGCACTTTATTATAATTTATAAAATTTAAAAAAGTCTTCTGATCTTTTTTTTTAATCTAAAAAACAACTTTTTTAAACTAATGTTTATATTGTTATTTTTTAACTATACATGTATGTAGCCAATACACAACTTGTAGACTAATCAATATGCATACAAAAAATCCATCTAAGAGCCATCATACATAACAAAAATTAACAAAATCAAAATGCGAAATAAAATTACAAGATTCTATGTTAGGTTTTTTGTAAAAATAATATTTTCCTTGAACATGGATCATTTACACCGATAGAAAATGTTATCGAAATCTTTACAGGCGGTTTTGGGAAAAATAAGCTTTATCCTTTGCCGCATCTAAAATTAGAATTCTTTTTATAAAACGGCTTTGTTAATTGATATTTTACCCAAAATGTCTGTTCATATTGTTTTCTGTGCAGCGACCTCTGGACCAGTGTTGACGGGAGCAGATCATCAATGAATGTGATTAATAATTTTTCTTTTTTTTATTTTATTTTGCTACATAATTACAAATTATTCCAATTTTGCCTATTTTTCTTTAATTATTTTTCTATCATTAAAAGTTTTTATTACTATTATTTTATTTTATTATATTTTTTGTTGTAATTTTAGTTACTGTTCTGGAATGGATATTTGTACTAAAGCAATGATAAAGATACTTTCGAAGGCCCATGAGGGATTCACTGTTTGTTGTCTGAATGCGTGTAGCCTTAATTTGGATTGATTAGATTTTTTAAAGTATGTATTTGACAGTTCGAAAGTTGATGTTATCTGTATTACAGAGACATGGTTGAAGCTTGCAGCGTCTAACTATATGTACCAAATTCCCAACTACAAACTGATACGTAACGATAGAACCACCAGTACTATTGGAGGAGGAGTTGCTATCTACTGCAGGGCTAGTTTAAACGCTAAAATTATGTCTAAGTCTGATAACAGTGGAATTGAGTTTTTGGTATTAGAAGTTTCTGATGGTAACATTAAATGCCTTTTAGGTGTTGGTTATAATCCAAATAGAAGCTTCTCACCTGAACCTTTTTTTTTCAACTCTTCGTGAATCCTCAGCAAATTATGAAAGTATAATTGTATGTGGGGACTTCAATGCAGACTTTTTTCGTTCTGATTCTAGAGTAAATCAACTTAAAGATGAAATTGCAGCTATTAGTCTCTCTGTAGTGAATTCAAATGCTACTCGTTTCGGACCAAATAATACCCCTAGTCTTCTAGACTTAATGATTGTGTCTGACTTGTCCCACGTTCTTTTATTCGACCAGCTTTATCTTGTAGTAATATCTGACCACGATTTACTATTCTGCACCTATAATATAGATTTTTCAAATATCCCATCTCAGTCTTCATTTCTATTCCGAAATTTTAAATCTATGAATAATTCTGCATTACAAGAAGACGCTTTAAATTGTCCTTTTGATATTTGTTATAGCTTTTATAATGTTAATGATAAAGTCAATTTCTTTCAACATTTATTGCTTCAACTCTACCTTAAGCATATTCCACTAAAAACTGTCATAATTAGAAACAAGAACTGCTCTTGGTTTACTTCTGAAGTCCTCGATTCAATAAAAATCCATCGTAAGCTGTATTCCAAGTGGAAGCGCCATCCAACACCCATGAACTGGAAGATTTTCTGTCAAGCTCGTAACCACTCGTTCTTTTTAACTCGCAGAGCTAAAAAAAGATATTTCTTTTCAAAATTAAGAGTAGCCTGCGTTCATTTGGTATTGGTAGAAAGGAAGTGGTTGAAAATTTTTGGATCCAAATGATCTTAATAAATGCTTTGTGGATAACAACTTACAGGCATCTAGCTTAACAATTAACAGCCCAGCCATTTATGAACCTCCTTCTGAATTTCAATTTGAAGTTGTTTCTGAGAATGAATTGGTCATGTATATCCTTTCTCTCCGATCCAACTGACTGGGTGAAGATGGAGTTCCAATACGTTTTATTAAAATGATATTACCACAAATTATACCCACCTTTACTCACATAGGAAATTTTTGTATCATGACCTCTTCTTTTTCAAAATGCTGGAAGCGTGCAAAGGTAATTCCTGTGACTAAGAAAAACAATCCTTCAACTGCATCAGATTTTCGGCTTATAAGTATACTGCCTTGCTTGTCTAAAATCTTAGAAAAAGTTTTGTTAAACCAAATTTCAAACCACATGCGGACTCGTAACTTATTTTCTCCGGTGCAGTCAGGATTTCGAGCAGTTCACAGCTGCTCTACGGCTATGGTTAAAGTTCTTGAAGATATTCGAATTCAGTATGACCAAGGCATGTAAACGCTTCTCTGTTTGCTGGATTTTACAAAAGCATTTGACCGAGCTAATCACAGTATTCTGTGCAAGAAACTAAAACTTTACTTTGGCTTTAGTGACAGTTCGGTTCATCTCATTCAAGACTATTTAAGTCATCGAACTCAAAAGGTTAAAGTTGGCAATAATTCTTTTGAGTCCCACAGGGTTCCATTTTGGGTTCTATTTTGTTCCGCATGTTTATAAATGACTTACCACATGTTTGCAAAAATGTCATGTTACATCTCTACGCAGATGATGCTCAAATTTATCTTTCGGGACCTTTTAACTTACTGGAAGATCTAACTTGCAGAATAAATGAAGATCTGGATGAGATTCACAATTGGTCGCTCTGTAAAGGCCTTACGCTAAATCCAGCGAAATCCCAAATAATTGCTATCTCTAGACGGAAATTTGATACGAGCAATCTACCACCTGTTTTTCTAGCACAGTTTCAAATTGAGTTTTCGAGAACTGTTTTAAGTCTAGGCTTTAAAATAAATCGTTCACTTTCAGCCGTCGACCATTAACCTCTTTGTTGGACGCATCTATGGATGTCTTCGGAAATTGAATATGTTTTCTAATCTAACACCGGTTGAGGCTAAACTGAGAATTAGTAAATCGTTGCTTGTACCACTTATTGACTATGCTTCAGTAGTTTACCCCAAACTGGAGGTACATTTTTGGCTTGCGAAGAATTGACCATGTTTCTCAATACCATCAACTTGTCCTAGGATGCACTTTTGAACAATTCTTTGAATCTAGGTGTTGTATTTTCTTGAGTAATCATTAAGGAAATTATCAATTTATTTTTAACAAAAACATAAATCTTAGTTAAATAAATATAAAACAATTAATTAATATAAAAAGCACAAGAGAACAACAACCGTTAAAGGGATAATGGCAAAGGCCATCATCGATAACAATGTACTGACCCTACCATTTACAACTTATCACATGTAACTTTTTTCAACTTCTTAACTTGTTACAACTTACCCTAAACATGTAACAACAAGACACAAATTCAACCAATACCTAAATGCATATAATGGGTGGGCCAAATGCACGTTTCTTTTGAAAAATAAAATAAAATGATTATGGCTTTATTAGTAAGACCAAACATTCCCATTAATTACATAATAGGTATACAACACATCATCGTCGTTCAAGTGGCTGGTCGTACGCCTTTAATTGCTGAGTCAATTGGACCTAATATTTGTGCAGAATTCTCCTCAGGCTAGTTCGTGAAATGTTGAGCTGCTGAGATCGATGGCCAGTTGTTGTTCGTGAATGGAGTCGTTTTTTCGGCACCCGTACGACACGTTGGGGACCATGAGTGTTGTCCACTAGCATACCAGTCTCACGAATTTTTTGCACAAACTTGAGCACAGCGGACGCGGTGAGTCCTTCATTTCGACCAAAACTTCTGTTTGGGCTACACAGCACTCACTTTGGAAATAATTTTTCAATATTTTTTAACGGTGTTCAAGTTTAAAGCGACTCATTTTGTTCCACGGAGGTATGATACTGACTTTATGTTAAGATTTCGAGCGGTAAACAGCTGTTAGTGTCAAAATATTCTACGATTTAAAAAGAAACTACTAGATGGCCCACCCTGCATAAAATTTAACTCAAAGCTAACTTATAATTAAATCAAATCATATTGGTTCAACAAAAGGGGCCCAACGTTTTTCTTTTGCCTTGATATAATGCTATCTTCTTCTTCTTCCTTTGTTCGGCGCTGTTATGATCTCGATGTCGAGGGGATCATAACTCTCCCACGTATCTGCTTCACACTAGTGATCCGCCTGTGGGGTTCGCCGAGTTGACCTCAGAAATCGGCGGCAAGCCTCCCGGTTTTGTATTGTTCCATTTCTGAGGCCAACTGAATGCTGGTGTTTTTGCATTTGTTTGTACCAGGAGTGTTTAGGCCTACCTTTCTTTTTATTCCGAATTGGAACGTTGTATGATATTGCCTTTTTGACGGGGTTCTCAGGATCTCTCCTTTGAACATGGCAATACCAACTGAGTCGGTGATATAATGCTATATACTTACAATATCTTTTTGATGTTTTCTCCATATAGTTCATCATTTTTTTTTTTAATAAAGGGTGGTCCAACCATAAGGCAATACGTTAATTGTGAGTCACATCTTAACGTCAAGTTGTTTGCCCAACTTAATTTGACATTTCTTTGTTTCAGTGTTTGACAAATTCAACCATGAAGAGGTTCATGATTGAGCAGCGCGTTAAGATTGTGGAAGCCTTTTACGGAAGCCTCAAGCGTTGTCAATACGCCGAATGGTTGGTTGAACAGACAAAAGTGAATGGTGACTTTACAAAGAAAATCATCTTCAGCGATGAGGCACACTTTCTCCTCAGTGGATTCGTTAACAAGCAGAATTTCCGCATTTAGGCAAATGAGAATCTACAAGAGTGATTGTTGAAAAGCCGATGCAACCGATGTTTGGTGCGCTTTATGGGCTGGCGGCGCACAGTGCGTCGATTGTATGCAGGTAGTGGAAAAATATCTATTTTTCAAAATCAAGATAACTGTGATCAAAAATTGGTTACTAAATGTAATAAATAGGGGATTTTACTCAATTTGAGGAATTTTCACGCCCCCTACCACGCCCATTTTTGGTAATAAATTGGTCACATGAAAACTTCTAGTACGATAGTGATTTTAATTATTAATATTCTGGTCGGTGAAGAAATTATGAGTTAAAATAGCGCAAATTTCGCCCACTGACACGCCCACTTTTGCTATAAAATTGATTTTTTTAAAATTTTTTCGTATGATATTGAAAAAATGTACAAAATTAATGTGTTTGATAAGAAAAATTTATTTGAACAAAAATCCACCCACTGCCACGCCTACGATTGTAAAATGATTAGTTAGAAGCCAAACATTTAAAAACTTTGATGATTATTCGATATACAAAAGTTATAATATTTTAAAGGTTAGTAGGAAAATATACATTTTTTCAAAGCACAACGACCACAGAATATATCGCATAAAAGATCTTGCAAAATATAATGGATGCTTTCATTGTTGACAAAAATAATTGTTCAAAAAAAGTAATAACAAAAAGAAAAACCGAAAAATAAAAAATTACGAAAAAAGATCACTATCCGAGTCTTCGAGTGTATAAGCGATGGAAGTGACAACGTTTATTTATTTCTGAGCAAGTTGTTGATGCGTGTCTTGCTAAGATTTTCTGATCTTCAGTTTCTAAATTTGATTGCATATTTAATTTTATATCCATAAACTGCAATACACCAGGTACTGGGGCTGTTGAGTTGGAAAACCAAACATCAAAAAGCTCTCTGTTTGAACACATTCTGTAAAAAAAGCTCGTAAACAAACACTTGTTGCAAGAAAAAGTGCAAGTTGTTGCAAAAAAAAACTTACTTTTTTTAAAAGATATGATTGTTTTCTTTCTTTAAATAAAAACACTTTTTTCCCATATGGCACCACACAAAATATATGACTTATCAAAGTCAGTGCTTAACACGAAAAAAGAAGCTTTGAATTGGACTCTCAAAAAAAAATTTAAATTTACATGTAAAAAAAATATGCAGTTAAAACAACTATATTTTCTCCTGATTGTGAGGATAGCGAAAAAAATATCGTATGTTCTTTTCTTTTCTTCAGTAAACGCTCTTTCAACCGGTAAGTACAAATCCTACAAATCACTATTTGTTATTTTGCTGATCTTCTGACGATCTCTGACAACAGAAAATTGAACTTTATCATAAATAAACTGTCGATTCATTCATTTAGACTTATTACCTTGAATTTGGCATACTTGCTTCACATTTTTGGCACGTTTTTTTTTTATTTTTTTCTACTAGTCGCCGCACTGTGCGGCGCGGCGGCGTCATCGGGCCGTACTTCTTGGAAAATGAGGTCGGCCAAGCAGATACCGTGAATGGTGTTCGCATTCGCGAGATGATAACGGACTTCTTGTGGCCAGAAATTGAGGATATGGATGATATGTGCTTCCAACAGGATGCTGCCACTTGCCACACAGCCAACGAAACAATGGCTCTTTTGCGCGAGTAATTGAAAGGCCGTGTTATCTCACGTCGCGTCGCGTCGTGGCGATGTTAATTGGTCGCCAAGATCATGTGATTTGACAATGTTGTTATATATGAGAGTCTTGAAAATATGGACCATCGGATAGAGGTATGCCACCGAAGCCGTGGCGTGCATTTGACCGATATTTTCTTTTACACATAATTGTCATAGATCCTTCTATCATAATAAAAAATTTTAAGATAATTCTCTGAAAATTTTTTGTTTTACTTACAATTAACATCGTGCGTTTTCGTTGGACCACACTTTATTGGCACTTTAAACATTTTTGATGAAAGGGCTTTTTATCCAGTACCTTGGGTCTTATGGCCAAGAACTTTTTAAGCAATAATGATAAATAAAAGGCACAACAACTTTTAGAGAAACTGAACTTAGAGACTAACAACTGTCAATCATTCTATTTGGAGCATTTTCGTCGAAAGGGTTGAAAATAAAAAAAATGTCAAGGGAAGTGTTGTAAAAATGCTTTCCAAGGAACTTCTAATGAACCCATAGAAATAAGCACTAGCTAAGCTGGTTGAAAACATGTATCTTGCTACAAGCAATTGGGACTGTAACATGTCCTCAAATATTCATTTATTTCACAGAATACAAACGAGCAAATCGTTAATAAATAATAAGCCCCAATAAATTTTTAGAAAACATTCTTTCCCATGTATAACAGCGCTGCACTGCACATGCACAGAGGACACTCAACATTTGTTGCCTCTAGTATATTTCGAGTCTAAAAATGTTTTGTCTACTGAAAAAGGAGAAACACAAATTCCCAACTCAAATCAACCGTACTGCTGATCTCCCGTTTCCACATGAATCAAACCTTCTTAAATCTTTCTTTCATTTAAGACTTCATTTCAATATTTTTATGAAAATAATGCTTGTCCGTTTAATTTAACACAACAAATTGCTTCGCAATATACCCTCAGTCGTGTCAATGAACTAAACTTAAGAAAAAAAAAAATACAAATTTATCAAGCTCAACAACTTAATTTAACCGGCCGGCAGGCAATCTGTCCCACAACTTCGTGCTGCATGCAGCAGGCATGTCACAAGGTCTAAATAAAAACGTATAATGGCATCTGCAACACAATTCCTGCATAATATGCCATTAGCATGCAATTTCAATGTTGTTCACGTCAACATGTCAACATTTAAAATATTTTCCTACTGTGTGGGCAGAAAAGTCTCAAGTAGTACGGATTGGATAGTAATTTCTGGAGCAGGATTAAAAGAATCAAAATTACATTCCACATGATGTCAGGCGTGGTTATGAAACACAAAGTGCAATAACTTTTCGTCCAACTGCGTCAGAAAAATGTTCATGGAAACATTATGACCAATCAAGTGCAACAGATGCATGCAGGCAGAATGGATGCTCTTGTTCATGCTCAACATCACCATCAGAATCCATATCCGTCCTCGAAGAGTTCGCTTTCACAAAATAGAATTTCTTCCTTTCAAAAAAAAAAAGCTTCAAAGTTAATTCCGAGAAAAACGAATTTTCCTGCCTGGCAAATATCCCCAGAACGATTGGCGTTTTATTTTCAAATTCGTCCTTCTGTGTGATAGAGGAGTTCTAAACGTGAGGACGATGGGAAGGTTGTTTTTTCCCAGAGACCTAACATCGGTTCACAAGAAGAGTAAGAGCGTGTTCAAATTCAGCATTGCATTTTCTACTTAATAAATAAAAGTGGAGGACTCTGTCTACGCCAACTGGAATTTATCGTGGTGTGTTCAAAGTGATTTTTGGGTTCTGAAATTGTTGGTTTATCGATTTCTTCGCGTTGTTATTTCTATTTCGGATGTTGATGAGGAAACAGTACACTGAAAATAAATTCCTAGGTAATATTGACAAAAACGTTTTGTTGACCTTTAACAAAACAATTTTATCGTTATGATAAAATTTTTGTCAATATGAAAGAATGATTTTGTTGATTTCACAAAATTTTTATAATCCAGCATGATTTTTTGTCAGTTTAACAAAATATGCATTACAAATAATATTGTCAGTTTAACAAACCAAGTTTTGTTAATATAACAAAATAAAACAGAGATTTTTGTCACATGGACAAACTTTTTTGTGATGTTAACAAAATGTTTGTTGTATCTACAAAAAATCTGTTTTATTAATGTTTGTCAATATCACAAAGTTTTTGTTAATTTTTTTTTGTCAATTTAACAAAAAATGAAAACATTTTTGTTAAAATGACAAATATTTTGTTTTGGGGTTGAATCATTTTGTAATATTGATAAAATAATATTATCAGATAGATAAAACTATTTTGTAAGGAAACCAAAAAATTTCTTTTGTGTATGATATAGTTCACACTTGGTTTTTGTTAAAAAATCGATGTAAGATTAACTGACCTTAACAAAAATTGCGTATTGTCCATACGCCCTCACAGATGGTTGCATGTGAGATCGTAGGGACGAAACGCCAATTTTTGTGGTCTTAAATCCCAAAAAAAAACTATTTTGACAAAATTAATTTTGTTTTTTGTGGATTCCACAAAAGAAATTTGTAAAATTATTGACAAAATATTTTGTTGAATTGACAAAATATTTTGTTGAATTGACAAAATATTTTGTTATAACAAGAAATTTTTGTTAATATAACAAAATATTTTGTTAATGTAACAAAACAATTTTGTTAACTTGACAAAACAATTTTATTAATTTAACAAAACAATTTTGTTAATTTAACAAAAAATTTGTGTTAATCCGATAATAATAAAAAAAAAAAACAAAAGAATTGTTAATACAACAAAAGAATTGTTAATATGACAAATTAGTTTTGTAAATTCTACGAAATTTTGTCATATTGACAAAATATTTTTGTTATTTCAACAAATTTATCTGTTAGCATAACAAAATAATTTTGTGGATACAACAAAATATTTTTTGTTACGTCAACAAAATTCTATAATTTTTGTCAATTTGACAAAACTTTTTGTTGGACGTATATTGACAAATTTTTTGTCAAATCAACCTAGATTTTTATCATATATACCTAGATTTTATTTTCAGTGTACTACGCCGCCACCGAAACCACCGAACATTCTGTGGTACCTATAGTGACGCAAGAACTCTACAGGCACATTTTGCACAGAGAAAATGGGGAATTCGCATTGTGCATCTTTTTTGGTTTTTCCATCGACTTAAATACAACTGCACATTTTCAATTTTAAAATTTTAACAAATTAAATTAATTAAGTTTTTTGTATATAGAAAAATTTAAAAAAGTTTATTGTTTAAATTACACAGAATTTTGTTCGTAACTTCTCTTTTGACAAAAACATATTATCCAAGGTTCTTAATAAGAGGAGCTCAGAGCCATTATTGAAGGAGATATAGCGGCCGTTTCCGAAGAAATGTGTAGCCAAGTCATTCAAAATTGGGTTCAGCGAATCAACCGCTGTAAACGTGCCCGTGGTGTTCATATGAACGACGTCAAATTCCGTAAATAAGGCGTATTTTTATTGAAAGTCTGTGGTACGTTCCGTACCCACAAATAAACAATCCACTTTTGAATAAGGATGTGTTGGAAAAGTATACCTATACATTATTGAATGTCAATTCAATTTGAAATAGAGTAGAAATCCCGGTGAAAAGTAAAATTAAGAACTTAAGAACTTCACCTTGCTTGAGCTGTAAATTCGTTTATGATAATTTTAAATAATAAAAAAAAAATAAAATGTCAAAAACGTTAATTCACTCTTAACATAATGATATGGTTTATGCTGGAGTAGAGCGGTGATAAAGTTTAAAAGTTAGTTATTTAATAAGTTATTTTATTTATTCATTCATTTAAATTGGTAGATGTGTACATTTTCATAATTATTTTAAAGAACAAATTAACACAATCAAATCAAAAATTATAAGTAATAGACCTCATAAAATGTTCTTCAAAACCAAGATTATATTATACAACATTATACTACCTGTAAAAATGAATAAAATGGATACACTCTATAGCGAAGCAAAAAGCTGACGCTAGTATTGAATGTACCAGATAACAAAAATTAAACCAAAGAAAATTAATAATTCATTAGTGTGTGTGAGGTTTATGCCAAATATACATATTGTAACGAAGCGTTCCATGCTGCTCTACTCTATACTACATACTTCTGCATAAACAGCGAGAATCGTAATTAATACTAAGGATTATACTTCGCCCGGATAAGATTCACACACACCATAGGCTTATGACGTCACACACAAAGCAAACAATAATATTTTTCGTTCGTCACCTATATAATTCACATGCAGTTTTCACTGAAAAACTATCAAGAGGACCTACTCGGATGAACGAAAATCACCTCTTCGCTCATACATATAGTCAGGCGGCACAGTAAATTGATTTGATCAATCTTTTGAAATCCAGTCGTAGACAAGAAGTATAGACGAGTTGGTCATTTAGCAAGTTAGGTAGGTGAGATTGCCCAGCTATTTCTTATTAAGGCTTCCCCCCACCAGCGGTAAGGGGTCTTAGTTCGAAGTTTAATGTCCTAATTGCCACCAGGGGCTTCGGTACCTGCAGATCTACCAGAGCGTTTAGCCTGCTGTTTAGTGCCACCAGGGGCCTTGAACCTGCTGATCTACCAGAGCGTTTAGCCTGCTGTTTAGTGCCACCAGGGGCCTTGAACCTGCTGATCTACCAGAGCGTTTAGCCTGCTGTTTAGTGCCACCAGGGGCCTTGAACCTGCTGATCTCCCAGAGCGTTTAGCCTGCTGTTTAGTGCCACCAGGGGCCTTGAACCTGCAGATCTACCAGAGCGTTTAGCCTGCTGTTTAGTGCCACCAGGGGCCTTGAACCTGCAGATCTACCAGAGCGTTTAGCCTGCTGTTTAGTGCCACCAGGGGCCTTGAACCTGCTGATCTACCAGAGCGTTTAGCCTGCTGTTTAGTGCCACCAGGGGCCTTGAACCTGCTGATCTACCAGAGCGTTTAGCCTGCTGTTTAGTGCCACCAGGGGCCTTGAACCTGCTGATCTACCAGAGCGTTTAGCCTGCTGTTTAGTGCCACCAGGGGCCTTGAACCTGCAGATCTACCAGAGCGTTTAGCCTGCTGTTTAGTGCCACCAGGGGCCTTGAACCTGCAGATCTACCAGAGCGTTTAGCCTGCTGTTTAGTGCCACCAGGGGCCTTGAACCTGCTGATCTACCAGAGCGTTTAGCCTGCTGTTTAGTGCCACCAGGGGCCTTGAACCTGCTGATCTACCAGAGCGTTTAGCCTGCTGTTTAGTGCCACCAGGGGCCTTGAACCTGCTGATCTACCAGAGCGTTTAGCCTGCTGTTTAGTGCCACCAGGGGCCTTGAACCTGCTGATCTACCAGAGCGTTTAGCCTGCTGTTTAGTGCCACCAGGGGCCTTGAACCTGCTGATCTACCAGAGCGTTTAGCCTGCTGTTTAGTGCCACCAGGGGCCTTGAACCTGCAGATCTACCAGAGCGTTTAGCCTGCTGTTTAGTGCCACCAGGGGCCTTGAACCTGCTGATCTACCAGAGCGTTTAGCCTGCCGTTTAGTGCCACCAGGGGCCTCGAACCTGCTGATCTACCAGAGCGTTTAGCCTGCTGTTTAGTGCCACCAGGGGCCTTGAACCTGCTGATCTACCAGAGCGTTTAGCCTGCTGTTTAGTGCCACCAGGGGCCTCGAACCTGCTGATCTACCAGAGCGTTTAGCCTGCTGTTTAGTGCCACCAGGGGCCTTATACCTATGGATCCCGTCAAGAACCAGACATCCGAATGAAAGGGCCCGTTTGTAGCCGAATTACCAGAAGCCAGAATACCCGTAATCAAGTACCAAGATCCAGAGCATCAGCAAGCAGTATAACTGATGCAAAGCAGCTAGACTAGAAGCCAGAAGGATTGATGCCCGTGAACCGTCCCAGTACCTGAATTAAGTGAAATATTAGTAGCAGATTATTGTATGTTATAGATTTAAGAGTTATTTCCAATAAAGATTTTGTAATAAGGTTTGAAGACCTTGAAATCTGGAGTTTCGTGTTTTCTTCAGGACGACCCTGGCAAGACCGACGAGCAAAACCTCGGCTGGAAAGCAAAAAGCACATCACAAATTGGCGCCCGAGCAGGGACCTATAAGGTCCAACCCCGTAAGGAACAAAATCTGAAAAACTCAAACTATAACATACCACCGCCGCCGCCGCCCGATAAGAACCAATTCAACATGTCTGATAACGAAGAGGAATTCGATTGTTTCGCTAGCCTGGGAGCCATATACCTCTTGAGGAAGCAAGAATTAATGGAACGAATGACCCAGCTAGGAATAGAGACAGACGGTTCGATCACCGCGTTGAGAGCCCGTTTCAGCGCTTATATAAAAGAAGCCCGACAACGAAAATCCACACAAAACTTATGTGAGGAAATTGTGAAAACTACTACCGACCGAGAATACAAACAAGAAGACAACATAGTTCCAGCACCATATAGTTCGAAAAGGACCGAAGATGTTGACCTACCGAAATCTCCTAACTACACGGAAATCTTTTTCCAAGTTCCACCTCGTCCAGTTCCAAACATGGCCGGCCCTAGCCAAATACATTCCAAGACGCCCGAATCACACCCCGCCACTATCCCAGATGCTACTACCGTTTACAGTCGACAGCCTGAAATTCAAACTTCAAGTGGACCCGCCGCCAGATTCACTCCCAGCCACGAAGCCGAGGTTATGAATACGGTAAGGAAGTGGGGATTGAAATTTGATTCTTCGGGAAATGCGTTAGCATTCATGGAGAGAGTTGAGGAGCTGACCGAGTGCTACGATATCCGCCCAGACGATTTGCTGAAAGCCCTTCCAGAAATCCTCAGAGGAACAGCCTTAGAGTGGTACAGGATAAATCGAGACAGACTTAGAACATGGCAAGATTTTCGCACATGCTTCTTGGAACATTACCTGCCGGTACGATTTATTTATAAGTTAGAAGATGAGATCATGCGGAGGAAGCAAGGTGCTCGAGAGAAAGCCAAAGAGTTTATACAGGCAACTCAATACCTGATACACCAGCACCCCCGTATGAGTCTCGCGGAAAGCGTCGACAGAATATATGACAGCCTTCGGCCAGAATACCACTTGTACATCAAGAGACGAGACTTTCAGAATCTAGACGAGCTAATGAAGTTAGCCGAAGAGTACGAGTACATACAGGGCCAAGACCGAAACCAGCGCCAACCTTTACCACGACCGAACCCAGGGGTAAACATAGTATCCACAACAAACCAGCGGACGTTTAATAATAACCGCCCCACACCGCCGCCGCCCAGAGTACCATTTAACCGTAACAATTATGACCGACCCGCCGTCCCGACCGTCCAGTATGATCGAGCAACCCACTGCTGGAACTGCAAGCAGCGTGGGCATACGAAGAGTAACTGCCATCGTCCCTTCCGGCTGTTTTGTTCCTTCTGCGGTGAAGATGGCCGCCTAACCGATGATTGTACCTGTCACCCACATCAAGCATCTATACTGAACTCGCTTAACGAATTACCGATGCAACAAGAAAATAAAAGAAAGTCAAGACACACCAGACCAGCTGTAAAAAAAACCAGATGATTTCAGAAGCGATAATGTAGAACCGCTACTAGAAAATCCAAACCAGAACCAGAAAGCCGAAGTTCAAGCTTTTAAGCAACGGCCACCGCCAGAGGTGTTGAAACCAAGGAAAGATCCCAGATGTTTCATACCAGTAAGAATTTATGATCAAACTGTTATGGCATTATTGGATACCGGAGCTACAAAGTCTTTCATTAATGCAAAGACCCGCCGAATTTTACACAGAAACAAAGTACCAATCCAATATCGGAGACAGTTCACGCAGCTAGCAAATGGACAGCATGTAGTTAGCCGAGAACACTACAATTTGATTTTCTACATCAATGATGAACCACTTCAGGGTGAACTAACGTACATGAGTCAACTCACCGAGGATATGGTTATTGGTGTAGATTTGCTATCAAGTGCGAATTTCAAGATGACTCTACATGGTAAAGAAATTCCTACGATAAGTAACGTTCAAGAACAATACCGGAACCAACTTTGTCCAGTAAGAGGAACGGAATTCCTTGGCGGAATGCTTGATATCGAATTCCAAAAGCTCGACCGTCCGCCCAGTACAAATTTAGCACGACGCTATGATGACCCGTGCGAAGTCACCCGACATGACTCTACCAGTATTGTGGTACCGAAAAGATTAATGAGAAGCAGTAAAGTTCAATCAAACTTAAAAGATCCTAAAGGATTAGCCGTACAGGAAAATAAAAAGAACGACGGAGGCCAGCTAGCCACCAGTAAGTTCACAACCGCCGAGCAATCAACAACTCAAATGGAGCAATCCAATAGCAAAAATACCGACCAGCCATGGAACAGGCAAACTACGCGACCAGCAAAAATGCGACCTGGAGTGAGGTCTAGCCAAGGGGGAACAGTTGGGCCACGCAAAAGGCCAACAAAATCGCTTCAGGCCCATTCTGCAGCTGAGCTGTCAACTGCTGCTGCTGTTACCAATCCCAAAAAGGTTGGAATAAGGCGCTTTAATCATAAGCCAGATAACTCTGCCCCAACCAAACGTTCATACGAACCACCTGAGATACAAATGCCCATCGCTGCGGCCACCAAGAAAATCGCTAGTACCAGAAGGCCTCATTCTTCCATTCTGTCCGCCGCATCTACCGTTACGACTACCTTACCGCCAGTTACTACACCGAATACCGCCGCCACCTCCGCTGCCAAGGCATCGACCGCTTTATCGGTCCCTTTCGCACCAGCTTCAAGCAACACGGTATCCGCCGCCAGACACCTTACCGATTACATTTATAGTTCCATTCCGTCAACATCCGCCGCCGCCGTTCACGCAACCGCTATAACCGTACGGAATCTTAAGTTCCCAACCAGTAAGACCGAGCAACGAGTAAGCAAACCACGTCCGAAAGATGATCCTTTCATGGGAATCTCCATCAAGAAACATCCGACATACAATCACTGGTATAGACGCCAACGATTTACGCTCGTAGGGCGCTATGGACGAGTAGACGTCAGAATCATTAAGCCAGGAGTAGCCATTCTGACCCACCGTAAAAATGGCGTAAAGAAGAGGGTAACCTTTTCGCCATAAATTCACCAGACAATTTTTTTTTTTAAGTTAATACTGTTTTGAAGTTCTAGTTTTAAAATTGATTTAAGTTCCCGACAATTTTGATTTCTTTTTTTTTATTATGAAGTGATTTAAAGTTTTTTATGATTGGTAAGTTAAAACATAAAAAAGAATAAATTTAATTTTGTTTTCCAGTTGAAGCGAATTTCAAGACGAGAGGGTTCTCGTCTCCGAAGGAGGAGGGGTATGTAACGAAGCGTTCCATGCTGCTCTACTCTATACTACATACTTCTGCATAAACAGCGAGAATCGTAATTAATACTAAGGATTATACTTCGCCCGGATAAGATTCACACACACCATAGGCTTATGACGTCACACACAAAGCAAACAATAATATTTTTCGTTCGTCACCTATATAATTCACATGCAGTTTTCACTGAAAAACTATCAAGAGGACCTACTCGGATGAACGAAAATCACCTCTTCGCTCATACATATAGTCAGGCGGCACAGTAAATTGATTTGATCAATCTTTTGAAATCCAGTCGTAGACAAGAAGTATAGACGAGTTGGTCATTTAGCAAGTTAGGTAGGTGAGATTGCCCAGCTATTTCTTATTAAGGCTTCCCCCCACCAGCGGTAAGGGGTCTTAGTTCGAAGTTTAATGTCCTAATTGCCACCAGGGGCTTCGGTACCTGCAGATCTACCAGAGCGTTTAGCCTGCTGTTTAGTGCCACCAGGGGCCTGGAACCTGCTGATCTACCAGAGCGTTTAGCCTGCTGTTTAGTGCCACCAGGGGCCTTGAACCTGCTGATCTACCAGAGCGTTTAGCCTGCTGTTTAGTGCCACCAGGGGCCTTGAACCTGCTGATCTACCAGAGCGTTTAGCCTGCTGTTTAGTGCCACCAGGGGCCTTGAACCTGCAGATCTACCAGAGCGTTTAGCCTGCTGTTTAGTGCCACCAGGGGCCTTGAACCTGCAGATCTACCAGAGCGTTTAGCCTGCTGTTTAGTGCCACCAGGGGCCTTGAACCTGCTGATCTACCAGAGCGTTTAGCCTGCTGTTTAGTGCCACCAGGGGCCTTGAACCTGCTGATCTACCAGAGCGTTTAGCCTGCTGTTTAGTGCCACCAGGGGCCTTGAACCTGCTGATCTACCAGAGCGTTTAGCCTGCTGTTTAGTGCCACCAGGGGCCTTGAACCTGCAGATCTACCAGAGCGTTTAGCCTGCTGTTTAGTGCCACCAGGGGCCTTGAACCTGCAGATCTACCAGAGCGTTTAGCCTGCTGTTTAGTGCCACCAGGGGCCTTGAACCTGCTGATCTACCAGAGCGTTTAGCCTGCTGTTTAGTGCCACCAGGGGCCTTGAACCTGCTGATCTACCAGAGCGTTTAGCCTGCTGTTTAGTGCCACCAGGGGCCTTGAACCTGCTGATCTACCAGAGCGTTTAGCCTGCTGTTTAGTGCCACCAGGGGCCTTGAACCTGCTGATCTACCAGAGCGTTTAGCCTGCTGTTTAGTGCCACCAGGGGCCTTGAACCTGCTGATCTACCAGAGCGTTTAGCCTGCTGTTTAGTGCCACCAGGGGCCTTGAACCTGCAGATCTACCAGAGCGTTTAGCCTGCTGTTTAGTGCCACCAGGGGCCTTGAACCTGCTGATCTACCAGAGCGTTTAGCCTGCCGTTTAGTGCCACCAGGGGCCTCGAACCTGCTGATCTACCAGAGCGTTTAGCCTGCTGTTTAGTGCCACCAGGGGCCTTGAACCTGCTGATCTACCAGAGCGTTTAGCCTGCTGTTTAGTGCCACCAGGGGCCTCGAACCTGCTGATCTACCAGAGCGTTTAGCCTGCTGTTTAGTGCCACCAGGGGCCTTATACCTATGGATCCCGTCAAGAACCAGACATCCGAATGAAAGGGCCCGTTTGTAGCCGAATTACCAGAAGCCAGAATACCCGTAATCAAGTACCAAGATCCAGAGCATCAGCAAGCAGTATAACTGATGCAAAGCAGCTAGACTAGAAGCCAGAAGGATTGATGCCCGTGAACCGTCCCAGTACCTGAATTAAGTGAAATATTAGTAGCAGATTATTGTATGTTATAGATTTAAGAGTTATTTCCAATAAAGATTTTGTAATAAGGTTTGAAGACCTTGAAATCTGGAGTTTCGTGTTTTCTTCAGGACGACCCTGGCAAGACCGACGAGCAAAACCTCGGCTGGAAAGCAAAAAGCACATCACAATATGTATTATATACTTATATACTTTCTATTTGATAATTGTTGAAATTAAAAAGCCAAGATTTTGTTTTAAAGAGAAAGTCTTGTAATTTTCTTAAACGTCGGATGGAATCAGGTAACTTGTTAAAAATTGTAGGAGCCACTACTGTAAAGAACTTTTTGAAATGAATTTTTTTATAAGAAGGGACATTGACGTAATTATTATAATTAATACGTAAATTATGCAAATCATTCCTTCTTATGGAAAGATGTCCGCTCCTTATAAAAAATATTTTCAGAACTTTATAGTAGTAGAGATGCCTTAACGGAAGGATTTTCAGACCCTGAAACAGAACAAGACTAGCATGCAAACGGTTTTTATTACAAATAATACGCACAATATTCTTTTGCAAAATTACGAGTGGCTTTACTTTATTATAATATATACCACCCCAACAGGTTAAGCCATATTGAATTTTGGAATGAACAATGCCATAATAAACCATAACCAACACTTGTTTAGAACAGTATGAGCTTAAGTTATAAAAATGCCTAGAACAACATAATAAATACTTTTTTAATGAGTCGGTATGGTCCGCCCAATTTAGTTTGCTATCCAAAATAACTCCCAGATATTTAAAAGAATTAACAAAGTCAATTCGAAAACAAAATTTGGAGCAGGGCACATTTGGAAAAAATGAAAAATCACTATTTCCGGAAACACACGTATTAACTCTCAAACCCAATTTACCACACTCAGAAGAATGAAAGATAATATCGCAATCCAACGGTGAGGAACCTGAAATTTTAAAGTACATTGCCTTAGTCTTACTACTCAAAACCATCTTATGAGCCGAGCACCAGCGCCTAAGAATATCCATATCTGAGTTGATGTCAGCAACAAGATCAAGGGGCGATTTACAACCATAGGAAAAGGCAATGTCATCAGCAAATGCTATGGGTTTACCAAAAAACTTTTGCTCAAAGATGGAGTTTATATAAATAAGAAAAAGCAATGGGCCCAAGACTGAACCTTGTGGGACGCCAATAGTTAAGTTGCAGAGATTACTATAACAAGCATTTATTTTAACCATTTGCTTTCGGTTTGTTAAGTAAGAAGCCAACCAATTATAAACAAAGCTACGCATTCCCGCTTTATAAAGCTTATCTAAAAGAATATTATGGTCAACTAAATCAAATGCTTTAGTTAGATCAATAAAAACCCCAGCAGTGAAAAGATTGTTATTAATTGAACTATATATTTCAGTACAAAACTTCAAAAGAGCATCTTCCGTAGATCTACCAGATCGAAAACCAAATTGGCAGTTACTAAAGTAGTTGTTACTGTTTAAGAAATTTAAAATTCTTTTTTTCATACATTTTTCAAATATTTTAGAACAGACAGGTAACAGAGAAATTGGCCTATAATTGTTAAGATCTGAAGAATTACATTTTTTATGAGGGATAACTTCAGCAACCTTTAGAGCACAAGGAAAAATTCCATTATAGACACTAATGTTAAAAACATGAGCAAGAACATCAACGATATTGAAAGCAATATTTTTAAAAACAACATTAGAACAACCATCCGCTGTAACTGAGTTAGAATTTTTCAATGATTTAATTATGCAAAGCAACTCACCAGAAGAAATCGGATCAAAAACTAAACTCCTACATAAGAAGCTGTCATTTGTTATTCCTCCTTCAACCAAATCAACGTTATTCATAAAGACCTCAGTAGATAAGTTATTGGCAACAGAAGCAAAAAACTCATTAAAAAGGTTAGCTACCTCAGTTGGATCGGAAACACTATTACAACCGTCTGAAAGAATGAATGGTCTATCAACACGATCTTTGCGGTTCAAAATTTTATTAACCACATTCCATTCACCTTTCAGATTCCCTCTGTTCTTTGCCAATTCATTAATATAATAGTTTTCTTTACATATCTTGATCTCATTTGAAATTTCCTTACATTTTTGTTTATAATTGGCTTTAAGTACACTGTTATTGGGGTATTTTTTATATTTTAGTTGAAGTTTATTTTTTTGTTTAATACGATTAACTAAATACCCTGTCATCCATTCTTTTAAACGCCTAGTATTATTCGGCTTCTTACAAGTTGAAGTACAGCGAGTAACATGAGAATTAAGTGTATCTATGAAGTTATCAAAGGCTATTGACGGATCATGTTCATTATAAACCTTGTCCCAAAACTCAAAGCGGAGAAGTTAAGCTTGATAAAATCAATTTTTTTAACTGGAAAGGATGTATTACAAACGTTAATATTGTGAGAAACACCCAGAAAGTGAAGACTGGTCATACAATGATCGGTTATACCAAAATCAGCAATAGAACTTACCAACTTATAGTCATAAACTCTACTTTTTCTTGAGAAGATATGGTCTATGCATGTAATAGAGTTATTAGTAATTCGTGTAGGTACACTTATACAACAATCAAAACCATGACCAGCCAATAATGATAAATAACTATCCACAAAATTAGATTTAGAGAGAAGGTCAATGTTGATATCACCCAAAAAAATTAAGTTTTTTGACTTCTCATGCAATAACAAATTATTTAATTCTTCAAGAAAGACATCTCCACTACTATCATGAAATCTATAAGCACAAAGAAATACTGTTTTCATATTATTTAAGTTAAAAGAAAGTTTTATTATATCCGCTGATTGATAATAATTCTTGATGATAATTCTTCAAGAAAGACATCTCCACTACTATCATGAAATCTATAAGCACAAAGAAATAGATACTGTTTTCATATTATTTAAGTTAAAAGAAAGTTTTATTATATCCGCTGATTTTAGGTTTATGTTAAGAATCTCAGAATTGATAAATTCAATTTTAACAAAAACACCAACACCACCAGACGAGTAATCATTATTACAAGTAGAAAAAAATTCATAGCCGGATATTTTAAAATTATCCTTTTCATAATCAAAAATCCAGATTTCAGATACAAAAATAAAATCAGGCTTCCTTAAACACGAATCAATGTGAAGCAATAATGAATCGAAATTGGCACGAAGGCTACGGATATTTTGATGAATAATAAAAAAACTATCAGAAATTGTATGGCTTTGATTATTTTGAAAAACACTTGACAAGACATCACTTTCAAAATTACAAGAAGATCTAATATTATTAACAGAATTAAAATTATTGAAATTATTAAAAGGCATTTTAAAGATTATTTAGATCATCTAGACATTTAATTTTGACAATTTTATCACCATCTTTTTTTCTCATTAAAAGTTCTGAGTTCTTAACCCACAAGTAGTATTTGTAGTTATTTATTTTTTTCGCAGTCACTGCAGCTCTTCTTAGTTCTCTTGTTTGAAAAGATAAACTATCATTGATGTATATAGACTTATTGTTGTTGTACTCATTCCCAAATAATTTAGGTGTTAGACGTGCTTTGTTTATTATTTTCTTTTTCATAAGTTTTTGTTTAGTGTTGTAAGAGCAGAATTTAACACAAAGTACGTTACCAAATGTGTTATTTTTTCCTGAGATTGTTGGATTTTTGTTTTTTATTTCTTTTATGTAGATGTTATCAATTTGGTCTTCGATTATATTTACATCTAGTCCATCAGCGAAAAGCTTAAGAGCTTTGTCCAACGCATTCGAATTGTTGATATCGGGTACACCAACAATTTCCACAGTATTTTCTCTTTGTTTTTGCTCAAGTAAATTTACTCTAAGCTGCAATGAATCAATTGTTTTTTTCATGTGATTTTTTTCAGCCTGAAGAGTATGCAAGACAGACAATGACTCAGTATTAACTTTCTTAAGCTCGAGAATCTCTTTAAAAATGTCCTCCGAAGAAATTGCTTTGTTGACATTATTAAGAATCAGATTTTGATTATTTGATGCAGATTCAGCAGTAGAGTATATAGATTCATCGGCAACACTGCTCACATTTGCGTTGATGTTTGCTTGATCAGCAAGAGGTGACACAGCAGCAGGGCCACAGGTAGAGGTGCCAGAAGCAATAACAGCAGCAGGATGGTCATCAGCGCGACGGGCAGGAAGAGGTGACGAAGAGAAAACTTAAGACTTGCGACGCAGAGAGGTACATGGAGCACAGCGATATGGGATACCGTTTTTCATCATGTAGTCAACGTCATTATCATGGATGTTGATACATTTAGCATGAAAAAAAGACGAACAGTCAATACAAGAAATTTTAGAAATAAATGATGCATCCACAATGTTCTTGCACAAACCACAAATAATAGAAGGCATTATTCACAAAAAAAAGTCAAATTCTTTAGTTTATTGTAAATTGATTCAGAGAGGCGAAAGAAGAAAAAAAAAACAAAGGAAAAGCAAGACAAACAGGTGTTCACCTCACGACACACACTTTATCTTTTTTGTCATAATGATTAACGAAATCAATTCTTAATGGCATGCATAACCACGAATTAAAATAACAACACGCTCGTCAGAAAAATAACCAATACCATTCTTTCTTACATTATGTAATGATTTGCAATATGGCAAAGTTTCAATATGATTTGTGTTTGGTAACTTAACATTTGTCACACAATTTCACAATTTGTTGTCAAACTCCGTACCCAAAAACCACTTTAACTTAGCTCGAATAATATTTCAAGTAACCTTTTATTAAAAACACGATTTAAAATCGTTTGGTCTTTTCAGTTTCTTATGACGAAAACAGATCTTAAAGTATTTTTTTAATATAAGCAATTATGACAATTTGTAAATCGTCTAAATACTGCTTTTGTGTTTTGGTCGGGAATGACATTTCAGTTATTTCTATTTCGTTTCACTTATTTTGACAGGAATACGGACTTCGTAATAGTAAATGTCACCGCAATGCACTTAAATTTCCAAAACGAAAAATATATTGTCATTTTTTGTTCATATGCTTTTAAATCCATTGGCATCGCAGCCTTCTTTCGATGAAATTTCATACTCTTTCCTAACGGTTATGGACGACTATATCAATGGGAAACTATTACAGTGATAAGTACACGAACTATCACCAGAAATAGATAAATGCATTTTTATTTGATTGCCGATTCGAAGCCAGAAAGGTTAACACTTTGACACCAGTGGCGTACGCAGAGGATGGCTTAAGGGGCTCAATTACCCCCCCCCCCCAAGCAAAATGATATACATACTTTGCTAAGTTTTCATATGTATAATATCGAAGATTATTTTTTTTTTGTTATTTTTTCGTTTAAATTTTATATTTGTTTAATTTTAGCTTTCACAATATTCTTCAATTTTAATTTAAAGAAAAACTATAGGAAGGTAGATTATGTATAATGTTATAAAATCATTAGTTAATGCCAACCGTAATATAGATTTTGTTTGACATTTCAAACGAATCTCAGTATTCACAGATTCTAAAAAAAAGTTCTATGCAATCGGGCATACCACATATACGTTCAAACAACTGAATATACTACCCATCATAGAGTATTGTTGTGTCGTCCGGTCACCGTTTTATGAAAATGCTATTGATAAAATAGAAAAAAATACAAAGAAGATCCACGCGTTTTGCGTTAAGAAATCTGAGATGGTCCGCTGATTTACCTGATCATTTTTCAAGATGTTCGTTGTTAGATTTGAAAACTCTGGAAAGCCACAGACAAGCCCAATGCGTTCTTTTTATCAAAGATATTTTATGTTATACGAGTAATATTAAATCGGAAGAACTTCTGGCGTTAGTTTCTTTTAAAATAAAACACTAAAAGCCTAAAAGCAGTATTATAAATTGAATTTATACATCCCTTTTCTTCACTACATTATCTTCAAGCTCAGTGAACGTTTCGGAGCACAGTTTTTAAATATCTGTCAACTGCAGACTTTTTTGCCGAACTTTACTATATCAGTGCTACGACAGAAGAAATTGAAAAAGCTGTAGAGTGAATTCAGTACCATAATATTTCGAAAAGCTGCCTTCAACTTGAAACAGAGGTAGACAATAGTCTCATACTTATTTTATAAAATCAACGGGCCGTATTCATAGTCCCTTTTAATTATTGCTTAGTTAAAAGAAAACTTAAACTTGAATTTTCCAACATTTATTTTAATTTTTGTCATGCACTATTTTTGACGTTTGGAATATTTTGTATTAATTGATCTTATTTTAACTGTAGTTAAGTAAAACACGAGTTTAGCCAAACACTGAATCTTTCTATGATTAATTTCATTAATTTTTCAATTTCAAAAATTCTTAAATAATAAAATACCCGACTGGGTCGCACGAGCTTGCTCTTATGTAAAAGACTAAGAATTTCAAAATGAATGTTATATGGTAGGTACAAGCAGTGGCGTAGCGTAGGGGGGGGGCGGTGGGGGCGGTCCGCCCCGGGCGGCAGGCCTAGGGGGCGGCAAAATGTCGTCGGTGATGCAGGTAGAGTAGAAATCATATGTTTCATGACAGATCGTTTGACAAGTCAACAAACAACAATGATGTAAATTTGAAATTTGCCACCCTATCTGTGGTTCGTCGTTGACGCTCTCGGCTGATTTCCGTGAATTCGTAAACGGTGAGTAGGGCTGTAAGAGTGCATTCCGTATTGTCGCGCGACTTGCGAAACTAAAACAAAACGAACAGAAAGGGGGCGTTCCGAAACATATGATATGCATATGCGAGATATGATAAGATAACTAGGATTTGACGGAAACGTTATTCTAGTCTCAGCCAGCTCAATGTTTTTGTTCCCTCCCGCATCACAGAAAGTTATTTCAATTGTGTTGTTTATAGTTTAAATACTGTTGAATCTTCTAAAACTAAACACTTAGTACTTGACTCAACCTTTGAACTAGTTTTAGTTTTTGAAAATGAAAAGAGTTAAAGGAAGCGGCGCGGAATACCGCAAGAAAAGCGCTAGGTAAGATGCAGATGCGAAGAAGTCTCCAGGTGCATTACTGAAATTTTTCAGTTCTAGTTCTGGTTCGAAAGCTACGTTAATGTCTTCGGCGGCGGCATCCAGCAGCAGCGGAAGTGAAAGTATGATTCCTCCATCTACAATCGTGAGTGGCCTAGAACTGTAATCCGGCCATATTCATGGGAATGCATAACTTATTTTACAGGTAGAAGAAGAAGACGTGCCTGCCGTCGAAGTTGGAAGTCGTTCTGGTCCCGACACAGAGCAAGGTCAAGACGAAGTCGAGTCACACCAGAAGTACCTCAAGCAGCTAGTCATAAGCCTGCAGAAGAAGTGAACCTCGTCTTGCCAAAGACATGAAGCTGTAAAGACGCTTAAAAATAAGTTTGTGGAAGTTCTTGAGGTACTGGAAGAATTGACGGATCTGGAGCCAGTCTTCTTCTGACAGTCATGCAGTCATTCAACTTTCTCACTTTTCATGGCTTTTCAGCTGCAGAGCTACCTGAAGAAGATGACGCACAGATTTACCTCCAGCAACGTGGACTGAGTGTGGATAAGTGTGCTCAGAAACTCTGCGTTTTAGTGGAGAGCAGAGACCGTTTCGTCCAAGCCGCAATCGACTTTTCTAAGACTCTCTGTGAAAAACTCGGAATCGAACTCAAAACGAGAAGAATTCGCAGGAAAAAACGCATGCATGGCGATCAATGGGCAGATGCAGCTTTGTCTCACGAGCCTCATTCGTAAGGCCCGTAGAATCCGTTTATGAAACCGCTGATCCTATTTTACCTTCAAAAAAAGATACCTCATTGCCTGTGAAATGATGTCTCGAAATTTAATTTTAATTTAGTATTGAATGGGGGCGGCAAAATGGGTCTCCCGCCCCGGGCGCCGAGATGGCACGCTACGCCACTGGGTACAAGCTGTAATATCTTAATTTCGATTTTTTTTTTATAATATTAAAGATTTATAAAAAAAAAATATTAAAGATCGTTAAAATTAATTGAAACAAAAATTTTTTATCAAAATTCTAGGCGCGCCGTTTTCGAGAAAACCATTTTTTAACATTTGTGTGGTGGGTACTTTTATTTTTAGGTAAAATAAAACTTTTTTTCATACATCTTGTACAACATGTTGAGAAACTTTTAGATTTTAAGTTTAAAAAAAATCTAGCATAAGGTTTTCGAAATATTGAGTTTTGATAAAAAAAATTTAATTTTTTTTTTCAAATCCAAAAAAAAATTTGTTTCAAAATTTGAATACACAATTCTATTTAAGTTTTTGGGGAGCTTTAGCAAAAACAAATGATCAAAAATGAAAATCAAAAATATAAAAAACGGTTCTTTGGGGGGTACCCTCAATAACCATTATTCGGAAATTTTTTTCAACTAGTAGAATAGAATAGAATAGAATAGACTTTATTTTACAAAATTCATTTATAAAGGGTTTTCCAATAAGAGGTGTTATTTTGATATTCAAAGAAAAATGGCATTTTTGGAGATAAATGATCGGATGTTTATTTCATTATAAAGAGGAAGGTATGCCGTTAATAATGGAACACAACATCAGCCAAATGGCCGCCAACACCACGCTTACAGGACCATATCTTTTTCATGAAATTTTCCATAACCAAATCGCAAAGTGGCTGATGAGGCCCATTTCCACCTCAGAGGCTACGTCAACAAGCAAAACTGTCGCATCTGGGGCTCGGAAAACCCAAGAGTTATTGTTGAAAAGCCTCTCCATCCTCAACGCGTGACTGTTTGGTGCCCAGCGTCGATTCAAGACCTCAAAGATGAAATTCGTGAGGCTATCGAGGACATAGGGCAGCCACTTTGCGATTTGGTTATGGAAAATTTCATGAAAAGGATATGGTCCTGTAAGCGTGGTCTTGGCGGCCATTTGGCTGATGTTGTGTTCCATTATTAACGGCATACCTTCCTCTTTATAATGAAATAAACATCCGATCATTTATCTCCAAAAATTCCATTTTTCTTTGAATATCAAAATAACACCTCTTATTGGAAAACCCTTTACAATAATTGATTACAGGTCTTATATGACCTGGTATAAAAACCGTCGGTCAGATTGACAAAATACATTCAATTGAAAACAAAAACTAAAAGTGAATTTAAGTTAATTAGATAATATATGATTGCAAAAGTATTTAAATGAAATTAAATTTAAGCTGATAGAGAAATAAAAATTAAAAGCTTTCTGTAATAATTCTATTTCTGTAAGCCATTGCAGTTTGAATAAACGTGTAAAGCTTGTGCCAGCCTTTCGCCCCATTAAGAATTTCAGTTACTTCTTTAGCATCAAATCTGTTCTTTCCAAAAATATCTCGTCTAATTTCTTGAAGAATTGGACATATTCCTAAAAAGTGCAAGATATTTTCTCTTTCAAGGGTATTGCAGATTTCACATTTGATAGGTAGTTCCGGTCTGTGAGGTATGAAGTTCAAAGCAAGTATTTCCCCTCTGGCTCGTAGAATTGAAGATATCTTGTTTGTGGAATTACTATCATTAAAATAATTTAACTCTCCAAGATTAAACTCTAAATTGCTGTAGAATTCTCTGTATTGCGATGATTTCGCTTGGTTAATATATGTCTGTCGGTATTTTTCGTCCAATTTGGAAACAAGGTTGTAAAGATTTCTTTTTAAATCAGTCGGTCGATCCATATCAAAAGCGATAGATTCCTCAAGCGAATTAGACATATTGATCCAAGATTGCACGAAATTAAGTCGATTTGAGATGATAAATTTTAAAACTCTGTTAACCAGTCGGGTGGAGTCCATTTGCAGAATTTTGATCATGTAATCGAAATGAATCTTAAGCGAGTCGATGA
Organism: Chrysotoxum bicinctum; assembly: GCA_911387755.1. Classification (NCBI taxonomy): domain Eukaryota; kingdom Metazoa; phylum Arthropoda; class Insecta; order Diptera; family Syrphidae; genus Chrysotoxum; species Chrysotoxum bicinctum. The sequence goes on from OU426988.1 coordinate 39,140,070, forward strand.
ACATCGGTGATACTCCTGCTTCAATATGAAGCATATAATTAGGTGTTGTGGAAGGAAGAGCAAAAACTCGTTTCATAAAGAAACGAAGTAATTTTTCAACATCCTCATATTCTTTGTATCCCCACACTTGTGTGCAGTATAACATGATGGATTTTGCAACTGCTAAAAATAGTTTGTATTTCAATGAATGATTAATTGATTTATTTGCAATGCAGTTTTTCCATGAAACACAAAGGGCAGCTTTGGCTTCCTGCAGTTTTGACTTGATGTGTTTTTTCATACAGAGGTTACTTGTTATTATGACACCGAGGTACTTGAATTCCTTAACCACTTTTATTTCCTGCCCCTTGTACTTCCATCTTTCATAGGTGCCGTATCTTCCATGTCCTTTTCTAAATATCATGATGCTTGACTTGTTTAGGTTGACTGTTAGATTCCAGGTGTCACAATATTTTTCTAAATTTTCAATCATGTTTTGAAGATGATCGTGAGATTCCGATAGCAGAACGATGTCATCAGCATACAATAAGCCAGGGATGCTTTCGTCAGCAATTGTCACCCCACCTCCTACGTGCTCCATTAAATCCTCTATAAAAAGGGTAAATAAAAGCGTGCTTAATGCACATCCCTGCTTAAGACCCATTGAAGAGCTGAAATCTTCAGAAAGGAATTCTCCATCCCAAACAGATATAGAATCTTCTGCGTAGAGAGATCTTAGAATACTAATCAGTTTTGAAGATATACCGATATTTGACAGCTTAAGAAATAGTGCCTCTCTATCAATACTGTTATATATTGTATAACACTTACAATCAGGCCTTGATTGATATAATGTGACATCTATATAAATTAGTTGTAGTCTAGCTGCGAATGCGAGCATATCAATAAAGTATAAAAAGAACTAACAATTTCGTAGTTTCAATAAGATATAACATGGCGCAGCCGTAAAAGAGACATTTATATATATAAAAAAAAAAAAAAAAAAAAAAATAGTAATTGAAAATCAAAAATGGATAAATTTAGAGCACCCGGACCCTTAAGCTTTGAAGGAAACGTGAGTAACGAGTGGACAAAATTTAAAAGACTCTTTTCTATATATGTATGTCCAAGCATCTACGAAAGGTGAAGCTCTCGAAGATGAAGTGAAAATTGCAATGCTACTGAATTTAATGGGTGAAAAAGCCATTGAGATTTTTGAAACGTTAAACATATCAAGTGCGGAAGCTAAAGTCTACGATAAAGTTTTGGAGCATTTCTACTCATATTGTCAACCAAAAAACTACGTCATTTATGAGCGATTCAAATTTCACTCAAGAGTACAGCAACCTGGTGAACAGTTTGATAGTTTTTTTACCGATATTGTTAGCCAAGCTAAAAAATGTGATTTCAACTGCACATTAGAAAACGTCACCGATCAGATGATAAGAGACCGCATTGTATTGGGGATAAGAGATGGAGATTCCCAAGAAAAGCTTTTGAGGATGGAGAATTTGACACTGAAAAGAGCAGTCGAGTTTTGCAGAATAGCGGAAATTACACATGAGCAAGCAAGAGACGTACAATCGCAATCTACTGTTAATGCAATAAACAGAAAGCCCAAGCTAAGGAACAACAAGAATGACGAGGACGGCGACAAGAACGAAACTTCAACGGAACTTAACTACAACTATCGTGGAGGTCAGAGCCAAAGTAGAGGACGTGGCCAGAGAGGGGGATACAGCCGGAGGGGACGATTACACAATAAAGTGAGAAGGCAAGATGAAACAGTGAATTTACAGAACTGCAGTAAGTGTTCTTATCGACATACACCTATGATGTGTCCGGCTAAGGGAAAACAGTGCAACAATTGTGGACAGTTAAATCATTTTTATTATGCATGTCCTAATAGAAAAATTTATTTCATAGAAAATGATAATTTGAGAAATAGTTCAAATAGTATTGATAACTATCCAGATGTAAATAATCTCACTATTGAATCAGTGATAGTTAGTTCAGTAGAAAATAATCGTTCGGGTTGGTTTGAAAAGGTTAATGTTGGCGGGAAGTATGTCAATTTAAAAATTGATACTGGTTCTGAAGTAAATATTTTACCGACTGAATTGTTTCGGAAATTTTTTATCGACTATGAGTTGCAAATTACAAATGTTAAATTAGAAGCTTATGGTGGATTTCAAATAAATGTGCTAGGAATGGTATTCTTACAGGTAAGCCACAACAATATAAACATAAATACTTGCTTTATAATCGCAAATGTTAAATCAGCACCAATATTAGGCTTAGACACTTGTTTGAAGTTAGGTATATTAAAAAACATAAATGAAATAAAATTACAACTTGGAAAATTAGAAAACGAAAAAGAAAAACATGAATTTATTAACAAACACAAAGACATTTTTACTGGACTAGGTTGCTATCCGGATAAATGTAGAATTTATTTAAAGGAAGATGCAAAAGGTAGCGTTAAGGCTCCCCGAAGAATTCCTAAAAGTCTGAAACTGAAGTTAAAAACTAAATTACAAGAAATGGAAAAGTTAGAAATAATTCAGAAAATAAATTACCCGACTGACTTTGTCCATAACCTCGTTTTGGTTGAAAAACCAGATAAATCAATAAGATTATGCTTAGATCCACGCGAGCTTAATCTTAACATTAAGAAAGAGCCTTTCGAAATTCCACGTCTCGAGGATTTAACAACAGCTTTTGAAAACATGGAATATTTTACAGTCATTGATTTAAAAGATGGATTTTGGCAAGTGCCATTAGATAATAAGAGTAGTGATTACTGTGCTTTTAGTTCACCATATGGGTTATACAAATTTTTGCGTATGCCTTTTGGAGTTAATTTTGCACCCGAGTTGTTTCAAAAGTTAAACACAAAATATTTTGGTGCGTTGCAAGGTACATTCGTTTATTTTGATGATATCCTTGTAGGAGGGAGGAGTAAAGAAGAGCATGACAGTAATTTAGATCAAGTAATGAAAAGAGCTAAAGAGATTAATATTAAATTTAACGCCAGTAAACTACAATACAAACTGACAGAAGTTAAATATTTAGGATATTTGTTTTCCAAAAATGGTATTTCAATTGATTCAACTAGAATCGAAGCAATAAAGGCGTTAAAGAAACCTGAAAACAAAAAAGATCTCCAAAGGTTTTTAGGATTCATTAATTATTTGAGGAATTTTATACCCAACCTATCAGAGTTAACGTCTTCTCTTCGGGAACTTTTAAAGAAAGACACTGATTTTGTTTGGATGTCACATCACACTCAAATATTTAATACACTTAAAAATAAAGTGTCTCAAGCACCCGTCCTGCAAAATTTTAGGGATTCGTGGCCCATTGTAATTCAAACCGATGCATCTCAGAATGGAATTGGAAGTTGTCTTCTTCAGAAGGAAAGACCAGTGTGCTATGCTTCAAAATCTCTTAGCAACTCAGAACAGTCATATGCACAGATAGAAAAAGAAATGCTGGCTATTGTTTTTGCGTGTCTTAAATTTCACTATTATATTTACGGAAGGCCTGTTGTCGTTTTGACTGATCATAAGCCACTTGTAGCTATTATGAAAAAATCTGTTTCTCAAGTTCATTCCAGTAGACTACAAAGAATGAAACTAAAGCTTTTAAAGTATGATTTAAAAGTTGAGTATATGCCAGGAAGAAATATGTTCACAGCAGATACTCTATCCAGGAACTATATTCAATCGAATGATAATTGTGACATTGATTCATCTCTTAATGAAACTGTACATAGTATAGAAATCGCAGACAGTCGAATTGATCTCATAAAAAAAGAAATGAAATTTGATAGAGAACTTAGCTTACTTATCCAAATGTGTCAAATTGGATGGCCAAATGAATTAAAAAGGGTTGATCACTTAATAAAAAAATATTGGCCTATAAGATATGAAATTTACTATGAAAATGAATTATTATTTTTCCGAAAACGTGTTATTGTTCCAAATAATTTGCGAGCAAAATTGCTGAAAACACTTCATGAAGGCCACTTGGGGATGACAAAAACGAAAGCCATGGCAAGAATATCTATTTACTGGCCAAACATATCTTCAGACATTGAAGAACTCATTTCTCAATGTAGAGTCTGCGAAAAATTTCAGCGCTCAAATGCAAAACTACCTTTAATCCCTCAAGAAATACCAGATATACCTTTTTTCAAAGTGGGGTGCGATATTTTAGATTTTCAGAATAAGCCTTATCTTGTTCTTGTTGATTACTTTTCTAAATGGTTAGAAATAAAACCACTTTCAAATAAAACTGCAATATCTGTGAGTTCCGTTTTAAAAGATATTTTTTCGACACATGGTATACCGAATCAAATAATTTGTGACAATATGCCCTTTAATTCCTACAATTTTAAGAAATTTGCAAGTGATTGGAATATAACTCTGACAACTTCCAGTCCAATGTACCCTCGCTCGAACGGATTGGCGGAGAAAGGAGTTCATATTGCAAAACAATTATTAAAAAAAGCTAATGAAGAAAGAAAAGACATATTCAGTGCATTGTTGTCTTATAGAAATTCACAAATAACCGGTATAAATGCTACTCCATCTCAGCTGTTGATGAGTAGAATTTTAAGATCGAAAATTCCAATACAAGAATGTTTTTTAAAGCCAAAAATTATTCCAAACCCTATAAATATTATCAAAAATCATCAACAAAATTATAAAACTTACCATGATAAAAACATAAGAAATGAAAAAGAGATTAATTTTGATGTAGGTAGAAATGTCGTTATACAGAGAAACAAAGTTTGGGAGCCGGCACGGATAGTTAAACCCCACAACACTCCCAGATCTTATTATGTGCAAACAGAAGATAGAAATATACTCCGACGCAATTCAAGTCATTTAAGAAAATCCGTTCATGAACCAAAATTCAAATCACCTGATTTTGAATTGAAAGAGAATCACGAAAACCTAGTTCAGGCCAGCACACCAAACCTAACAGGAAGCGATACAATTGAAAATAAAAACTCTCCATCTGGTTACTATGTAACTAGATCTGGTAGAGAAGTAAAGCCGGTTAAAAAATACATGTATACTGATTCAATTGTTTGATTAATAGTTTATTAGTTACTTTGATGTTAATTTTATGTATTTAATGAATAACTTATATTTATTAAGCTCAATTCAAAAAAAAAAAAAAAAAAAAATTTTAAATACTAGTATAATAAGCAATGAATTTAATGAAATTAAATTTAAGGAATTATTGACTTTATTTGACAACTAATTATAATTGGATTTTGTAAGATTTTACTTTTTTTTTGAATTTTATAACAACATCTTAATAGGGGAGATGTTATATATTGTATAACACTTACAATCAGGCCTTGATTGATATAATGTGACATCTATATAAGTTAGTTGTAGTCTAGCTGCGAATGCGAGCATATCAATAAAGTATAAAAAGAACTAACAATTTCGTAGTTTCAATAAGATATAACAAATACTGTCAAATGCTGCCTTAAAATCTATAAAAAACGCATATAGTTTTTTTCCACGATTGAGGTACACTTCAGCAATATTTGTAAGTAGAAATATTTGATCCGTCGTTGAGTAACCTGGTCGAAATCCTGCTTGAAGTTCACTTAGCTTTGAGTTCTCACCCACCCAAGTTGTAAGTCTGCTGAAAATCATACTTGCAAACAGCTTCATAGATGCATTTAAGAACGAAATCCCACGATAATTCTCTGCAACAGATGAGTCTCCTTTTTTAAATAATGAAAAAATAATCGAAGACAAAAAACTAGAAGGAATATTTCTTGACTCAAAAATGTCATTATAACATTTCAAAAGAACAGATATAAAATCCGGTGTAAAAAACTTAAAGAATTCAATTGGAATTCTGTCCGCTCCAGCAGCCTTGTTTTTCAATCTCGGTAGTTAAGGGTCTTCGGTGATTCCCTAGAGGAGAAATTGAATTTTTGTTTAGCTCCAAAACTAACGGTACCCCCCATACACCCGTAATGCAAAATCTTATTTATTTCGAAAACGGCTCTAACCATTTTGATAAAAAAAAAATAAAGTGTGATATTATGAACATAGGCTACATTTTGGTCAAAAAAATTTTGGGGCAAAATGTTATTAGGGGTACCTGCCATAGACCCGTTTTGTTTTATTTTCGACTTTCTCATTAAAGGCTCTAAGGATTTTAACCCAACATTTTCAGCAGGAGTCCCCTTAAGTTTAAAATAATATTGTATATAAAAATATTTGAAAAAATATTTGTTGGATTTAAGAAAAAAAAAATCTTAAATCAATATCTTCAAAACCTATAAACGATTATTATTTTTTGAAATTATTTCCTAAAATCAATATTATTTAATAATTAAAACTCGCATCCCACATTTTTTCTTGAAAAATTTTTGAGAAATTTCTTATGTACATATATAAAAAATGTATTTAATAATAAAACGATTTTTTAAAGTTTATTTGCAAAAATTCATACTTTTCCGGAAACCAGACGACAATATTATGCATTTGAACATTTTTATCTCATTAAATCCATGGTTTATATTTATAAAATGTATCTTAAATTCCAGGTAATTTTACATAAGAGCAAGTTCGTGCGATCCAGTCGTGCATTTTATTTTTTATAGATTGCTTTTGACAATCGTTTGACATTTATGTGTAGCATTTTTATCACTATTATTGACTGCGGTTAGAAATTTGGATGCGCTCATTTTATCTGCCATTACTGGTATGCATCCAACATCATCCCCAGTTTTGAAATAGGTAAGATTTTATTTTCTTTTTTTTTTTTTAATTTATACACAGAAGCTCTTTCTTCCAAAAAAACTAAAAATATGTACTCCTACTAGAGATGGCGAAAAAAACTATCTTTAAACAAAAACAACTCTGTATTAAAAAAAAAAAAAAAAAAAAAAAAAAACAATTCTTGCAAACAATTTTCCGCAGCTGCGTTAAAACAAAGAAATCAGATAGAAATCCAAGAATTCTTCCTTCAACAGTGCAATTTTTTCTCTTACACCTGCCTTTAATATATGCATTCAATTCAAGTCTTTGAGCCTCAAGCATTTTTGCACTCACAAAGAAATTTACACGAAAAAAAAAAAAAATTCGCTACTGACCTTTTTTAAGATGATAACAAATACAACATAAATATAGGTACTTCTGCATTTATAATAAGTTATTATGGCGTAACCTCTTTCATTAAGTTGGTTATTTCTTGTTCGGTTATATATGTAGCCTGAAGTGAGAAATGCACAAGCTCAAGATGTAAAAGAGTAAGCGGAAAACTTACCCTAAGCTCACCAAAAAGTTGCAGGAAATTTAAGTAAACGAAAAAAAAGAAAAAAATAAACGATGACCATTTATTCAATTTTGTACTCTCTTTTTTTTGCGATATACGTATAGCCAATTATACCTACCCTTCGAACCTTTTAAGGGAACATAGGTCAAAAAACTCCCTTTTATTTACGATAAAGGATCTACCTGCATAAGAAAAATTTAAATATTCGTAAAACTACTGTACTACTGATACTTTAGTTCTTAAACAAATACATACTAGTCTAGTACTCGTATATAAAAGCCGATTCCCAATTCGTATCATGCTCATAGCAAGTTTAGCTACGAGTATATCATCTGAAACAGGTTTCCTTTGGAAGTTGGAAGTTTCACATAAATATTTGGACTTTTAACTTCAATTAATGAAATTAGGCAGTTTACTAATTAATTAGCAGATCGATTAAAATTAAAAAACAAATGTGCATAACTGGATCACACGATTTTGTCCTGTCGTTCGTAGCTATCACGTCGCCAAACATCCAAGGCGAAAAATATTTACTACTCGTACATGAGTATCGTCAAAAATAAAAAAGCATTATGTACATATGTATATGTGAGTATGCATACTAAAAAAATTTTGAAAATTTTGTTGATCAAAGTGGTCAAGGTCATGGCGACAGTTTTACGTGATGTGTGCGGTATTATTCACATCGATTAATTTGAAAGAGTAAAAGGTTCACCGGCGCATATTACGCACAGCTGTTCTATCGATTTGACGCTAACTATACGATGACGAAGAAAAAGATTCTTTTTCACCAGTTTGAGTTAGCCTACGAACTTCTCCCTCATTCGTATTCCCCAGTTTTTGAACCCTTTGACTATTGGCTTTAGAAAACTCCCAAAAAAGAGGTCGAAGAAGAGTTCATTTTTGTCACGACTTTTGATCATCCAGGGGTTTTTATTTATTCTACTCGTAAGATCTTTTTCTTGAACGATTTCTTCTAAATTTACGTATTAACTTTCATCGTTGTGGAGGAAAAGTACCGGCAGTCTCTTAGACTTTAAGTATACATTTTTAAATGAGCTAAGGCTAGGGTCACTAATCATTGATATTTAAACAGACAATTTCAGGTAATTTTTTCTGATCAAGATGAGATGTCTAGACGGCTTAATATATGAATGAATGAATACTTCAGACAAAAATTATTTTCATAAGGAAAGGATCATCAATACTTATATGAAAGTGCTTAAACACTATGAAGAGCTAAAGTTCACTAATTCAAACATGCCAGTATCAACTATTGGTATTGGTAGGTATAAGAAAGGAGGTGCTCTCCAACCGAAAACACTATGCAAAGCTCTTAAATTTTTAGGGAGATAACTTCCTTATTGGTGACGACTTCAATGCTTAACACAGGGAATACAGACTTATATTAAAAAAAAAAAGAAGGAAAACCACCGTGAACTTCGCAAATTCTAATTTTCTGGTTGCCAACATACTGGTCGATCTGTGATCCTATCAAAAAAACCAGAACTTATCGAGTATTTCGTAGCTAAAGTTATTTAAACGCAAACAAATATGTCTTGAATGTTGATTCGATTTATCGCCAAATCATACGCCAGTAATTTTATCACTGACTTAAACAGAAAAAAGTCATCCTAAGCTCGTGAATGAGATAACAAACTGAAGGAACGAAGGAAGGAAGGAATTCAACAAATTGATCATAAAGAAGAATAATTTACTTCAGATTTTTACTTGCGACTTATAGGTACTATAAGGCAAGTTATGCATTTGGAAAAAAAATCGAACTCGAGATTTTGATCAAATTGACATTACGATGATAGCGAAGACAAAAAAAGTGGGTCTCGCAATTCTGTCTGTCTGTCTGCCGGTTCGAATACAGCCTAAGCGGCTTGGCCGATTTTCTTCAAACTTGGTAGATATGGGTTTTGATTTTTTCCCCCCACACGTTTTTTTTTCTTTTTTTTTAAGACCAAGTACCTACCATACGGTTTTTTTTCGAAATTTTATAAATATTTTTTTTTCTCAAAAACTGTCTCACAGAATTTTTTAAACAAAATTATAAAAATTTCATTTAGTTAAAACTAGGTAATGGATGAAAAAAATTTTCCAAAAAATTGTTATTTTTGGTAGTCCTCCTGGGTCCTTTTTTTTGTTTTTGATTCTCTCGAAAACGGTAGAGCCGAGTTAAGCCATTTTTTGTATGCTAAAGCTCCTTCAAAGATTAAATATTATTACATATCCAAATTTTCAATCTTTTAGTTTTTGGATTTAAAAAAAAAAAGTTCAAAATTTTTTTTTTGGAAACTCAATATTTCGAAAACTTCAAGATCGATTTTTTGCAAACTTCACAAATAAAAGTTTCTTAACATAATCTACAAGATTTGGGAAAAAGAATTTTGTTTTATCTAAAACTTACGATACCTTCCATACATATGTATGTTAAAAAATGGTTTTCGAAAATCGTATATATTTCTCAAAAACGATTCGGAGAATTTTGCTAAAATTTTGTTTCTTTTGATTAAAAAAAAAATTAAATCTGACTGTACCTACCATAGAAGGGTTGTTTCGAATTTTGAATTTCTCATAATCGGCATAACGGATTTTAATTAAATTTTTTATAAAGAACGTCCTAAAAAGTTTAAAAAACATTGCATTTCAAAACTTAAAAAAAAATGTTTCTTTCAATTTTTAGAAAAAAAAATCGTTTTTTTTTTTTTTTTTTTGGAAAATTCGATATTTCAAGAACGGCGTAATATTTTTCTTGGAAATTTAACTCTTATTCGTACAATAATAAAAACTTAAAGTTGGCGTACCAAAATTTTTTCTTAAGAATGTTTTAAAAATTTTGTATATAAAAGCTTATTTTTTTAAGGAACCACTACAACGACTTATAATTTTTGTTCTTGCATAAATTCATATTTGCATAGCATTCTGTTTTTATCTCTTACTACTAAAAGAATTTAAAAAATTCATTTTATCATTATGAACAGTTTTCTTTAATAACTTTCGTTTTTAAAATTCCTAGTCTATTACATAGGAGCAAGTTCGTTCGACCCAGTCGTGCATTTTATTTTTAACAGTCTGCAGAAGAAAGGACTCCAGCTATTTCGAAATACAGAAAAACTAAAATAAAATATTCTGTCGAAATAAAGAAGCTGATATCAACGTACTACAACGAAGATATAAGACAATTCGAACGCAGTGATAATATTACTTTTCACACATTATTATATTTTTTTAAGGCATTTCTCCACTTTAGTTCAGCCGCCAACCCTAGAGATAAAAAAATCTGATACCACCTATCAGTCTCAGAACATCGTGCCACACATCTTTCCTATCCTTCTTTCTCTTCCGTAACTTCACGCCCGCGCTGTGTTGAAACATTTAAAGGGTAATCATAATTTCTTGAGCGTGAGTAGATTATAAAAAAAAAAAAAACCATGGCATATTGCATATGCAGAAAACTGAAAAATCAGCCTAATTTTTTATCAATCTCGGAAAAGATGGTAAACTCATACCTTCGAGGTGGATCCCAAGCAATCGCAGTTGAAAATTGTAGTTATGACTCTTTGTCTTTATGTAGTAGTGTAGCGCAAGGCTTTATTTTGGGACCACTACTCTTTAGAATGTGAATTAATGAACTTTCTTTGCGTTTGGGACCACTGCCCATTGATACGTCATTCCTACCTCAAATTTCGCTGAATGATAATCTCATTGAAATAAACACCTGAATCTGAATTTTAATTATATTTATAAAGCTTGCGCCATAAAGAAGATATTGTATTTTAATACGATAAACTATTCATTTAACAAATAACTAAGAACTAAAGATAATTAAAAAAAAGAAGAGCTTGAAGCAAATGGCAAACTACGATAATCCCAGACGATGAGGCATTATTTGACCGTCTTCTCAATGAAAAAAAAATGAGTGAACTTAAAAATTATTCACTTCAGTAAAATCTCAATATGGAAATTGTACTGGAAACCTGAAACAGAAGTTTAACATCTACTTTGATATCTGGCGAATGTCTTTAAAGCAATTCTTAGCAAATGCAGTTTAAAAAATTTAACAGTTTGTTCCAAGATTACTTGGAACTTAAGAAAATTGAAACCATTGTTACACAAAGTGGGCAAAATGCAGTCGATATAATAAGAGATTAGACGGAACAATGGCCTGCCTATCAATTTAAAAGAAACAAAATCTACGCATACATAAAATTTACAATCAAGAAACTGAGTAATGTTCCAATTTTTATCAACAGTAAGGCTGTTAAATAGTTAAATGCTAAATGTCTCGATGGCTAGCTCAACTGAAAAGAGCACCTTAAAAACAAGAGAGAAAAATTATCCAGAACAATATAATTCTATACGAGTAAATTCTGAAACCCGTTTGGACAGTTAGTATCCACATGTGGGACAGTATAAGACCACAACTCCTTAACCTATTCAAAAACAAAGTTCTTCTTGAAATAATAATCAGACCAAAAACATAAATGTTAAAAAAAGAGCCAAGTTCTACTATACAAAAACTTTTGTGTAACAAGTCAGTCGTGAAAAGTACTGAGATCTAAAATAAATATGGCAAGTTCTTACTTCATGAAGGTTTAATACCGAATATTTAAAGTAGAATAATATTGAAACAGCTACAATGTAATAGAGAAATTTTATTATTTAATGATTACTGACTGACTAAAATTTGATGGGTTCACTTGGGCATAAAAAAAACTTGACAAGTAAGCCCATCAAATTTTAGTCAGTAATCATTAAATAATAAAATTTCTTTATTACATTGTAGATGTTTCAATATTATTCTACTTTAAATATTCGGTATTAAACCTTCATGAAGTAAGAACTTGGCGTACTTTTAGATCTCTGCACTTTTCACGGCTGACTTGTTACACAAAGGTTTTTGTATAGAAGAACTTGGCTCTTTTTTTAACATTTATGTTCTTGGTCTGATCTCACTCCTTTTTGCAAAGATTTCAATATTTTGCCATGTCAAAATCTCGAAAGATAGGGAAAGATAGAAGGGTGGACTCTACCTACTAAAATCAACTTAGTTTATAGTTTCCTATTTCGTTTGGTATATTTTAGTGTTGGGCATAGTCTAATGATTTAAAGAATCGAATGATCATTCGAATGATTTTTGAAGGAATATCATAGTAAAAAAAAGCAGGAAACAAACACTCAATTTCAAAGCAAAAAAAAAAGCAAAAACAAAACAAAAAAATCATAACAATGGTTCTCGCTTCTCGTCTTTCCTTTGCAATTCCATATACAACCCTCAACGATGTATCGAGTGCAAAAATGAATATAAATATAAACCCAGTCACACACGAAATACGCAAATAACCAAATTCTCGAGTTCTCGATTTTGTGTGTTTTCTTTTCTATCTTTTTGTTCAATATTCGCTTCTCGGTCTCGAAGTTGAATCCTCATTTCGCTTATAGAAAGTAGATAAGCAAAAATCATTCGAATGATTTGAGTATTCGAATGATTTGCGTGAAGAATCGAGATATCTCGAGATGTTGCCTGAATCGATTATAATCGATTATTTCATTCGAATGCGCCCACCACTACTATATTTTCTTCTTGTTATTGTTTGTTCTGATTTGCGCTTCAATTATTCCTTCTTGTCCTGGCAAGATACCTAACACTAACACCTTACTTACTACCTTAAATATAAATATAAATATAAATTAAACATTTTCTCAGAAAGTGGGTGGATACCACGCCCACTGAATGGAAAACCCCAATTTTTATTTTTGGTCCTTTATATGCAATTTGAGCCCTACCGTTCTACCAAATTTCAATGTTCTACTGCAATCGGAAGTGTGCCATATAGTTTACATCAGTTCTGAGGAAGTGGGCGGACACCACGCCTCTGAACGGAAAAATTCAAATTTTATATTTTTTTCTTTGTATGCAATTTAAGCCCTACCACTTTACCAAATTTCATCGTTTTACAGCAGTCGGAAGTGCTCCATTCAACCAACACCAATTCGGAGAAAGTGGGCGGATACCACGCCCCCTGAATGGAAAACCTCAATTTTTATTATTGGTCCCTTATATGTAATTTGAGCCCTCCCGTTCTACCAAATTTCATCGTTTTACAGCAGTCGGAAGTGCTCCATTCAACCAACACCTATTCGGAGAAAGTGGGTGGATACCACGCCCCCTGAATAGAAAACCTCAAATTTTCGATTTTTTCTTCTACTTGCATGACAAGACCTACCGTTGTGCAGAATTACAAGATTCTACGATGTCGGGAAGTGCTCCATAGTTTTGATGATCAGTCAGTCAGTTACGGTTTTTGTGATTTTTGAGGCCTTATATCTCAGGAACCGCTTATGCTAGAAAATTGAAATTTGGTGAGGCGCCTGTGCCTGACTAGCTTAGGAATTTCAAGTTTCTGACTTCATTGGTACTGAAGATAGGCAGGGGCCAAAAGTCGCCTGAGTTTGTTCCTGTAACAAGGGTGTAGTGCCAGAACTTGGCTTTGATTGAATACCTCTGGGTACATCGTGACCTTCAAATAGAAATGCTTACAGAAGTAGTTAGAAATACGAGGGTATCAGACAACCAGTGACTATAAACTCTATAATACTCAGACAATGTTCGGAAATTAAGAAGAACCAAGCCTCATGAGCTAATAAAAGCTACAGAAAAGTGTTAAAACTTTAAAATTCACACAATGTTATTTTCGATTAAGAGAGAAAAATCAAGCGGTAGAAGCCACACAATTAATCGGTACCTAATATTTTCAAGTGTCATTTGAAGGCTTTCACAAAAAAAAAAAAAAACAGTATTGAAAAATTTCAATATAAATACAATTTAAATTTAATTTGTATACATCTTTAAAAGCAGCAAGCTGGATCAAATAATGGAATAAACCAACCAAAAATAATCTTTAAGCGAGGCACCCATACGTATTGACCACACTTCACTAGGCAAAGCATTTGTAAATTGTTTATTTGAAAACTAGGTACCATATAAATTGAATGTCCTTCATTTGGCACCTCGATAACAGGAGGTAGTCATGTGGTGGGTTTCCAGCGTGCATATATGTACATATATAGAATCGCATATTGAAACAAATTTGAAGTAAATCGGTCTACCCGTTTTGACAAGAGTTTCGTGCGAGTTTTTAAAATAAAACAACTGGTTTTGATTGCAAAAGCGGGATAATAAGAGGCGGGATTTTAAAAAGCGGGATTTTAAAAAAACGGGATTTTAAAAAGCGGGATTTTAAGAAACGGGATTATAAAAAGCAGAATATCGAACCCAACCCAAAAAAATCGAATTCGAGATTTTGATCAACCTTGACATTACGATCATAGGGAAGACGAAAAATGGATCTCGCAATTCTGTCTATCTGTCTGTCTGTTCGACTACATCCTAAATGCTTTAGCCGATTTTCCTTAAGCTTTGTATATACCATTTTTAAATCCCTTCCCCCACACATGTTTTTTTCTATTTTAGAACCATTTTTTGTTTTTGCTTTTCTCAAAAACGGTACAACTGATTTTGATCATTTTGAAAATTTTCGTCAGACAAGCCGTTTTTGAGTAATTAAGCTTAATAAATTGTTATTTTTCGTTAGTTACAAAATTCCAAATTAAAAAAGTAAAATCGAAGAAAAATAACAATGTATTAAGCTTAATTACTCAAAAACGGCTTGTCTGACGAAAATTTTCAATCAGACCTTTTTTGTAGGGAATTTAATTTTATATAAAAGTAAGTCAAAATGAATTTTTTTTACTTCAATGTTTTGTCAGTTCTGATGCAAAACATGAAATTATGACTAAAAATCAAAATTAGCGATGATAGCCCTCTTAAAATTGATATTAAGGGCTCAAACTTTTACGAAAATTTTTTTTGTCATTCTGAATGATATTCTCGATATATCTTTAAAAAAAAAATAGTCAATTTTTTTGGCCCAGTCTAATCAAAATTCTAGGTGCCGTTTTCAGAAATACGATTTTTGAAAACCATTTTATTTTTTATTTTTTAACATTTGTATGGTGGGCACTGTGATTTTTAGGTAAAATGAAATTTTTTTCTCACATCTTGTAGATTATATTAAGAAACTTTTACTTATCAAGTTTAAAAAAAATCTATCTTGGGGTCTTGAAATATTGAGTTTTGAAAAAAAAAATTTGAAAAATCCAAAACAAAATTTTTTGAAAATTTGAATACACAATTCTATTTAAATTTTTGCAGAGCCTTAGCAAAAAAAAATGATCAAAATCGATGGTACGAGTACCGTTTTTGAGAAAATCAAAAACAAAAAAAATGGTTCCATGGAGGGTACCCTTAATAACCATTTTTCTGAATTTTTTTTTTCAACCATTACCTAGCTTTAACTAAATGAAATTTTTTTGTGCTTTTTTTTTAAATCTGTTGAACAGTTTTTGAGAAAAAAAAATATCTATAAAATTTCGAAAAAAATTCGTATGGCAGGTACCATTATTTTTGGTCTTAAAAAAAAAAGAAAAAAACGTGTGGGGGGAAAAAATCGAAACCCATATATATCTACCAAGTTTGAAGAAAATCGGCCGTGCCGTTTAGGCTGTAGTCGAACCGACAGACAGATAGACAGACAGACAGAATTGCGAGACCCACTTTAGTAGTCTTCGCTATCATCGTAATGTCTACTTTGATCAAAATCTCGAGTTCGATTTTTTTTACGAATGCATAACTTGCCTTATAGTACCTATAAGTCGCAAGTAAAAATTGTATTTTATCTGAAAATAACAATGTTAGAAATTGTTTTTCGAAAACCGTATTTTTGTCTCGAAAACGGCATCTAGAAATGTGATAACATTTTTTTCCTTTTCGATTTATTTTTACGATCTATAATTCAATAAAAAAACATTTTGAATTTATGATATTACTGACTGTATTTTGAGTATTCTTTTATAGGAATAACGGATTTCTAAGAAATTTTTTTAAGAGAAGTTTCTCAAAGATTTGAATTGCAATTCAAAACTCCTAAAAAAAACTAATATTTGCCTGAGAAATCACATGGCTCCTATTTAAGATCCAACAGCTAAAAAGAATTGTGTTAGTAATTTTAAAAATGAATTTTAGACTTTTACATAGGAGCAAGTTCGTGAGATTCAGACATGAATTTTATTCTAATATTCCTAGACATGGGTAATAGTAAGCACGTGCGATAATGCCATCCATTTTATATTAAAGTGAAGATATGCTCGTTGGTTATTTTATTTTAAAATATACACAATTCTTTATATAGGAAATAGCTTTTTTCAAGCTTCACAAAAAAAAAGTTCCATTAAAATGGAACAAAACATGCACCAGATAATCCTGTTTGTTTTAAACCCAAACCAAAGCAAGCATAATGGAGTAACACAGTCTGTTTACTTGCTATTCAAAAATCCTTGCAACTCGCAATCGAACATTCACACGTCAAAGCTAAACGGCGGGCGGTTTTGTCTTTTATTGTAGGAAGGTATGTTTTTGTATTTGTTAGTTTTTTGTCAAAAGTTTTTTCTTACTTCGGTGACACACATTACATTATTATGTACTTAATTTCTGAGTGCATGTCCTGCGGCTGTATTTAACTTGGGAATTGTTTTTGTTTCTTTTGTTTTCAGCCATATTGTATTTGGGTTGTAAGCGTTTGTAGGTATTCATACATATTCATACATAATGTATTTTTCATGAGCATGGCTTACAAGCCTTAAATGGAATTTATTCATAAGGAAGAAAGTGAGTCACTTGAATTATTGATCTTCTTCTAACTTAAATCAGCAATTGAAATAATCGAGTTAACATATCAAATTTGTAAATAAAAATCCTCTCCCCTTTTACTGATTGGAATAAAAATATGTGTGCATGCTCGCAATTAATTTTAGTACAATCAAAATCGGTTACAACGACATCGGTTATAACGACATATCGGTTACAACGACCGGATTTTCCGCTTTTTACTTGCGATATAGGTACTATAGGGCAAGTTCTGCATTTGGAAAAAAAATCGAACTCGAGATTTTGATCAAAGTTGACATTACGATGATAGCGAAGACGAAAAAAGTGGGTCCGACAATTCCGTCTGTCTGTCTGTATGTCTGTATGTCTGTACCTCGAACTACAGCCTAAACTACCGGAGGTATTTTCTTCAAACTCGGTAGTTAAGGGTCTTCGGTGATTCCCTAGAGGAGAAATTGAAATTTTTTTTTAGCTCCAAAACTAACGGTACCCCCCATACACCCGTAATGCAAAATCTTATTTATCTCGAAAACGGCTCTAACGATTTTGATAAAAAAAATTAAGTGTGATATTATGGACATGGACTACATTTTGGTCAAAAAAAATTTTGGGGAAAAATGTTATTAGGGGTACCTGCTATAGACCGTTTTTTTTGATTTTCGACTATCTCATTAAGGGCTATAAGGATTTTAACCGAAAATTTTTAGCAGGAGTCCCCTTAAGTTTAAAATAATATTGTATATAAAAATATTCGAAAAAATATTTATTGGGTTTAAAAAAAAAAAAAAAAATTTAAATCAATATCTTCAAAACCTATGAACGATTATTTTTTTGAAATTATTTCCTAAAACCAATATTATTAAATACTTAAAATCCGCATCCCACATTTTTTTCTTGAAAAATTTTAGAGAAATTTCTTATATAAAAAATGTATTTAATAATAAAACGATGTTTTAAGGTTTATTTGCATAAATTCATACTTTTCCGGAAACCAGACGGCAATTTTATGCATTTGAACATTATTATCTCATTAAATCCATGTTTTATATTTATATGTATCTTAGATTCCAAAGTAATTTTACATAAGAGCAAGTTCGTGCGATCCAGTCGTGCATTTTATTTTAATTAAAATATTGGTTATAACGACTAAAACCGACGACGCAGCTGTTGATGCGACTGCATAATTTTTTAAACGGTAATCTGTTTATTTGTAGATGCGTTGTATGAACAATTTCGGATACATATGTATGTTAAAGCTCACCGTTTATTTATATGTTATTAGCCGTGTTTTTTTGGAAAAGTTATCTGTAGTACAGCATGATTTTATATGAATAACAAATAAAACATCCGCAGTAGGATCACTACCGATACTCGAATAAACGTCAAATCTCTATCCGCAGCAGGATTTCACTTCTCCTTTTATCGGCAGTGATCCTACTGCGGATGTTGTATTTGTTATTCATATAAAATCCTACTGTACTACGGATAACTTTTCCAAAAAAACACGGCTATTCTTTTTGTTTTACGTTTATTATTTGTTTTGAGTTTGTTCAAGTAGGTGGGAAAATTACTTAGTGCAAATTTGTCTGTGTGACGAATGTTCGTAGAAGTTTTATTTTATTCGGTTCGCATAAGGTATCTAGTGTTGGAAAATAAGTCAGAGTAAATGTATATTTTTACATATACATATACTAGTACATACTCGTATGTGCCTCAACAATACTCGTAAATAAGAATTATAAATTATAAAAAAAGGGTCTCTACCTACTTGAAAAGAAATTAATTTACTTGATATCGGTTACAGCGACCTATCGCTTATAACGACTAAATTCGTCAGTCCCTTGAAGGTCTTTATAACCGATTTTGACTGTATTTTTGTAGTACAATTTATATTCATGCAATTTCAGCCACTACAAAGAAAAATTACGATATGTAGGTATTTTGGTTTCCAACCGAGGTTTTGCTCGCCGGTTTCCGCAGGGTTCTTCTAAAGTAACACAAACTTCAGATAAAAAATGGTCTTTCAAAACTTATAACAAAATCTTTATTAGTAAACAACTCTTATGTACATTTATAACAAATTTTATTCTCTTTTCTGGCAAGCGAGTTTTCGGTTTACGGGTATTCATGTTTCAGTCTTGGAATCTAGTTTCTGATGAACTGCGTTTCGGGATTTTACGCCGATGGGTTAATTTTTTGGAATTCACTTCAAGCGAAACGCTCTGGTAGACCAGCCGCTATAAGGCCCCTGGTGACTAAAAACAGGCGAAACATTCTGGATGATCAGCAGGTACAAAGCCCATTGAGGCAAGCATCAGGCTGAACGCTCTAGCAGGTACAAAACCATTCATTGAAAAACGGAAGGCTGAACGCTCTGGTAGATAAGAAGGTATAAAACATCCAGCTAAACGCTGGAGGGCCTGCACTTTCATTGTAAACGCACCCTTAAACCAATGACAAACTGTCAATGTCAAAACATTCAAAAAGAACAATATTTCATAATGGTGAAGTGCACGAACTAATAATTTTCATACAGTTTACGCCAATATTTGGTATGAATTATGGTCCCAGAAGACTGGAAATTCATAATTTAGTGAACAACTTTGAGCTGCTGGATGTTTCCGTGCCAATGAGACAACGGGTTTTTCAAAGTTCCGAGAATATTGCTGCCATTCGAGTGTCTTTCGCGAACGAACGAAAGACTCAGCACAAAACAAAGAACTAAACGAGTTTATTCACAAACTCATAATAAGCGACGATGCCCCTTTTCACCTCAACGGTAACGTGAATAAGCAATGTTGCAGAGTATGGGACATCGAAAATCTTAAAATAATTTTTGAACGTCAAATGCACTCACTTAGATGTACAGTTGTGAGGTGTGGAATAACCTCATTAAAGATTATTGGACCATGTTTTTTACAACACTAACAAGCTACGGTTTATGTGGATAGCTTTTAATACCGGACAATGATTGAAAATTATTTAAGGCTAGAGGTAGAAAACAATTCAGAAAAGTGGTTCCAACAAGATAGAGCCACATCTCACACGCTTATCCACCTATGGTTCTCCTGATTGAAATATTTTGTGATCGGATAAAATCCCTTTTTTAGACTTAAACTGGCCCAGATAATACCTAAAAAGTATGGTGTAGTGTATGCCAATAAGTCAAGAATTATGCAACAGCTTAATGCTACTATCCGAGAAAAAGTGAGGTTTTGCCGGAGATTTTGGCCCCAGCTTTTCAAACTCGTTCTCAATCGTTCTCATCTCCTTTGGAAGTAGACTTGCAACGGTATCGTATGAGTAGCTCATTAAACTTAATTATTATATAGGGTATACAAAATCGTTTGGAGTTGAATGCTTCCAAAAACTGTGTGTGTCTATTGTCGTTTAAGCAAAATGTACCCCTGATGCCATTGTCGTTGAATGGAACTTGCATCAACCAAAATGAAAAGCGCTCAGTATTCGGTATGTGTGTCAACGACGATCTTCGTTGGAATGATCAAGCTGTCGAAACCATCAAAAACGCTGCTAAATTTCTTAATGGATGTAAGAAATTTGTTACACCCTCTGATCTGGCTACAATATATAGGGCGTCTATACGCCCAAAGCTCGAGTATAACTCACATCTTTGGACAGATGCTGTTTAAACTACTTTTGATTTATTGCATAGAATCAAAAACGGAGCGTTAAGACTGATAGGAAACAGAACTGTCATGGAAGCATTCCCATCTCTTGAAGACCGTCGGAATGCTTCCTTTATATATTTCTTTGTTTTATCGCTTTTTTTACAAGCAATGCTCTTACGAATTAGCCAGTTGCATTCTTCCCCTCAATCAGTTCATCCATGATACCCTTTTTGCTAAGAACGCTTATGAGTTCACCCTCGAGGCTAGTTTTGGACGTACCGACAAATACAGAGATATAGTGAACATTTATCAGAAGGAACATTCGATTGTTATCTGCATATTAAGTCGACGGGAGCGTATCGGAATTCCGCTTTTTGAAATCCCGCTTTTAAAAAATCCCGAAATTTTTTTTTTTTAAATCCAGTCGCTAAAATACTGTTTTTTTAAAGTCCCGTCTTCTAAGATCCCGCTTATTCAAAATCCCAATGTATTATAATCCCGCTTTTTTAAATTCCGCCAAATCCCGCTAATCCCGTTTTTTAGAATATGTAGGTAAAACTTTTTGATTTTATGTTGGTTTACTTTGCATACACCCAACCTCGCACCTACCCCAAATCCTATAGTGTGCCCAAGCAGGGGGGTTGCATGCTGCCCCCTTACATACCTCACTGCTTACACGTCATAATAAGAAAGGGGATTATAAAAAAACGGGATTATAAGAGACGGGATTTTAAAAATCGGGATTTAAAAAAGCGGGATTTTAAAAAAGCGGGATTATAAGAAACAGGATTATACAAAATGGGATTATAAAAACGGGATTTAAAAGAAAAACGGGATTATAAAAAGCGGGATATCGTGCCCAACCCTAAGTCGACAAATACGTTTACTGTTGTTTTCAGAAACACATTATAAGAAACGGGATTATAAGAGACGGGATTTTAAAAATCGGGATTTAAAAAAGCGGGATTTTAAAAAAGCGGGATTATAAGAAACAGGATTATACAAAATGGGATTATAAAAACGGGATTTAAAAGAAAAACGGGATTATAAAAAGCGGAATATCGTGCCCAACCCTAAGTCGACAAATACGTTTACTGTTGTTTTCAGAAACACATATTTCACTTTATTCAAAAACTTGATGTACCTAATTAGATGGGAGTTTATAATTATAACGCAATGCTGATGATAAGAAACCGAATCAATTAAACTAAAATCCACAAGACGTCAACAAAACTCGTGTTTTTCAAAACGACTTAAAAGCCTAATTCATAAGAATAATACATCCTTCAACAAAGGTTGGAATGGTACACACAAACACCTGCTTTTTGATTCATCTTGACGAAATAAGCTCTTTTCGCTTAATCTCAAGAACTCATTGAGAAATCTCATTAAACGGATCAATTAGTATACTGCGTACGCAAACGAGCCTAAGCTACACACTATGAAACTTAATCGAAAAGTTAAACATTACCCCCAGTGCTGTTAGGTAAGTTATAGGCATACGTTACGAATGCACGCACAACCTGCATACTAAACACATATACACATAGCCTCCACTTGAGGAACTCTCTGCGGCCCTCGACTCGAAGTTGGCAGCCAGTGATATCTTACCTTTTCTGAAAAAAAGGTTTTAAAATCAGATTTTCACAGATATAAGGAAAGATCCAGGAACAGATGCGAATTAATTCACTTCCTGCTGAGTTGCACCTTGCACCTGAATCTGAAGATGAAATGCTCTCACAATATTCTATTTATCTATAGGGTTCTGGTGTCGTAGGGTAGGAGCATTTCAGTGGATTTACATCTGTAGCTTCCAGGGAAGACACAGACATCCACATTGTAATTTATCTTACCATCATCATCATCATCCAGTCATCATTTGACCTGAGCAAACAAAAATTATCCATGCATTCAGGCAAATTTCATAGAATACTGGTGCATGTCCTGAGTGTTTAGCTTTATAGCTCCCATTCCCGGGGCTTCATATTTACAGGTACTGTAAAGGTAGTCATGCAGAACACACAGTAAGTTTCGCTGCGCTAAATTGTTGACTGTTTCCACAGGAGTGAATGTGCTCCATATACCTATAAATGGGCGCTCCAAATACAAGGTATTAAGATTAGCAATTAGATTATTTAACAGGTCTATTAGCTTAAAGAAGATTCCTAGAGTGAATATTTTAATTGGAAGAAGTCTGTCTCTGAGAGTTTTGTTCCTATTATGTCTAATTTTATGAGCATTTATGAGCAGGCGAAACTTGTTGCAAAGCAAATATGTACGAGGGAGTGACTCGTGTTTAAAGCAAATACATACAACACTGAGTTAAAAGACGGACAAAGAAGGGGGGAGAGCAATGAATACTACTCTCCGTGTCGGATCGGAGGTTGTAAAGACTTTTTGAATAAGGGCGGGTAGATGTTGAAATAGTTTAAAACAACCTTTGTGTTAGGTATTTACAAACTTGTATCTTTTATCTGAAAGGACCATTTATGCCATTATGTATGGAATATCACATCGTTCAAATGCTTTTCCTGGCTTCTAACGGTAACACACATCCGAGTGGTACAATTTTCAATGACTCTCCCGCATTGATCCTCCTAAATTTGAGCGATGGCTTGTGTTATGTTCAACTTAAGGACATCGGTCGATTTTGGTGAAACCCCACAGGAAAAAGTAGAGCAGGTGCAAACCACATGATCTTAGTGTCAAATTCACGTCACCTCTGCAACAGATAACCTTAACCTCACACCGTTCATACAGAATATCAATCGTGCTGTCCGATGTGTGTGCACGTAGCGCGCACCGTACTGCTGTAATCGAAGTAAGGACCAATGATGCCGTCGCCCAAAAACCCACACTAAATGGTAACTTTTTGAGGATGTCTGAACGACTTGTGAGTTGGTGTCATTCCATATAGTTATAACAGCCCAGTTCACACAGCCATTCAGCCAAAAATGCGCCTCGTCGCTGAAAATGATTTTTCGGCCAAAATTGGGTCTTCTTCCAAATTCTCGGAAGGTCAGTCAGCGATCTTGTACGGGTTTAGGCCGACGCAAATTTCGCCAACTTGAAGTTTGCGAAAGGCCGAGTGCTTGTGCATGGCGGGGAATCGACAGCATCGGGTAGTGATCATCCGTTTCCTTGACGTAGAACGAATGTTGGATAAAATTGAATACCGAGCCGGTCGTACCAAATTGGACCACCACACGTTCAAGAGTCGACTGTGAAGGGCCACCAAGTCTGCCGTACAATGGGTGCAACCCTGTATTGAAATATATTGCTTCCTCGATTTGTAGATAAGAAAGGAGGCTTTCTGAACATAGACTTCGCTTACAAGATCTTTCCTAGAGAATTATATAACTGCTGAAGCGGCTCATCAACTTTCTGATAGGCTCATACAAGTGAGGATTTTGGAAAGGATATCGATCAAATATTCACATTACGGCAGAGCAGACCCTGGAATTTTAAATCGACACCCAATACCTTTTAATCGATTCCAACTATAGAGCCGAGCTATAAATACATATACTCGTATATCTAAAATTTTGGCATACCTACCAAATTCATCTGGTTATGCCGGAGAATGCTGTAAGTTCGGCAAAGAGCTCAGCAATGCCGTTTACGTCAAAAAGGTTTAACCAAAGTGACATACTGTCCGGGCTTTTTAGCGGCACTGAACTAGCCAGAAAATAATCAAATACTAAGGAGACGGAGAAATATATGAAGACTGGTATTCAGGTGGCGCAAGCAAATGGAAGAGGACCTCAACAAGTTGATATACGATACTGTAGATAGTTAGCTAGGGATCCAGCTGACAGAAAGAAGTTTGTTGGCCACTCCGGGCCGTAGTGACACCTTAAATAAATAAGTTGTATTGAAGTTGGAGTATTTTTAACTTTCAGTCCAGCTTCAAAAAAAAAAAGATCACACAAATACCTAAAATACTCTAAATGTATGCCCACTGACCTGCTTTTCGACTTAAAAGCTCAGGCCTAAACTCAGGCATGGCCACATCCAAAATTGTCATTTGAAACGAATGCACAATGGCACTTCACAAATCCCTTAAGGTGCTTGCCCGGATCCAGCGTGATTTTCGAGGAAATAACCAACCGATGGGAATGCGCTCTTATTCTGCTTGCTGGTGATTTCCACCAAGCTTTGGCTGTTATTCCGCGATTAATATTCGCAGATGAGCTGAACATATGCTTAAAATTGAAATCATAATATTTTTGGAACCGAGAAGAGAAAATCACGCCGTTGTGGATGCATAAGCAATTGCAAGTAAGATGCCTAAAATTTCTCAAAAGTACTTTTTATGCTCGGAAACTTTGTCAAATGCAACTCAATATTCAAGCCGTTGTCAACAGTCTAACAACTGCCGGATTGGCAGTGCGAAGGTGTAATCATCGGTAGCAAATTCAAAGGCGAAGACGTACCTATTATCAGTACGATTTCCCATTCAGATTTAAGTGGCTCCAGTTGCCATTGCTATTACCACTCACAAAGCATAAGGCCAAATGTTGAGTACTGCTGACTTAAATTTGGAAAATTCATGTTTTTCGCTCTGCCAATTGCATGAGACTTGTTTCCCAATTGACACAGATAAAAACAAAAAACATTGTCTATCCGCCGGCATTCAGATGAATTAATAAAAGAACTATAGTTTCCCTTAAAATACAAGTATTTTTTCCTTGGGCGTATCAAGGCACTGGCTCTATAATTATCTGCTAAAACTACCTAAAATGGCTGCCCATTTTCATCCACCAGAGGTCAACTGTGTGAAGATATAATTAGTTCCTCTCGTGCAAACTTGGGGCGGGTCGCTAGTATCGTTAGGAAGTAATTAGACATCTCCTCGACAGGCACTTCTCTCATTGTTTAATATTCTAGATTCAATATTTACTTAGGCATTAAAAAAAAGTGTGAGTGCCGAGACTCACGGTTAAGAATGTTCCCAATAAAAACAAACAATCGTTACAAAAACATTCTTTTTTAAATATTGAATTTCACTCAAAATCATAAATTAATGGCAACTGTATTTTATCTGTTAGTTTGTGATTTTGGATATATTCAAATTAAGCCACTATTTTCCCCACAATTTTTCCCTTTCACTTATACTTTACACCAAAAAAGTCTTAAAATATCTCTATACAGCTGTACATAATGCTTTCCCCAAAAACACATTATGTATTTTTGGACCATGTCCTGTAACTATCGCATCGATAGAAATATGGACGACTAAAGCGCCAGTCATACATATGCAATTGTAGCCATCATTTAAACTTATCATTGACTTTTTAATCTCTAATTTCAAGACAGTGTTCACATTGGAATTGGCCATACTCCTCAGACTTATTTTTGCGTCTCTGTATCTGTAGTAGAGTTTCAAAGTAAAGGAACAAACCTATCTATTTCATAATTTAAATATTGTAAGAAAAAGAACGCACCATTGCACTCCGTTATGTAACGTAAAGTTTGTTTGACTTATGTTTAAACAGGGATGCTGTTTGAGACAGCTTTACATTTTTGCACTTACATCCAAACAGAGATGTTATCTGATTCGAAATAGACCGTTCTTACACGAAACCGATTTTTAATCTCTGTTTCTCTTTTGGCTTACTTCGATTGCATGGGATGCTTTTAAACACAGCGATTCTTACTATAAGTTAACTTTGTTCACTCCTTACTCTACTCAGTTAAGCAAATTTCACTGAGCAAACGTTAAATAGAAAATGAAACATACTCGAAAAATAAAGGAAACCAGAAAGAAGAAAGAACGATAACTCCGCATTTTTCTCAACATCAGCAATCGCGTTGGCATTTGAAATTGCGCCTGATACGTCTCTCGCAAACATGTTTAAAAATTGCAGAATGCAAATTGATATCGGATCGCTTAAAAATAGTCATACTGCAATGGGAAAATGTGTTTTTTTGATGAGTCGATGTTGGCGCCCTCTACAATTCGGCCAAAATTCAAAAATTTAAAAAAGAAAAAAAATTGTTTGTACTCTTGACGCATGTATTCATTATTTAAAGAATAAAGAAAATTATGTTATTGCCTAATAAAGTCTCCGAGAAAAAAATTACCAAAAATCGTGCGTTTTTTGGCGTTCTAAACCGTACTAGTACCTTAAAATCCTTTGATTTTCTTTTTAAAAAAGTTTATTACCTTTAAAAACTATGTAGTTATAATGATTTTTAAAATTTAATTTTTCGTCAAATATAGCTCCCAGATCTTTTATTTTGTCAACTTTCTCTAGCTCCATATTATTAATTTTATAAGAAAATTGTATGGGTTGGAGAGATCTTGTGAAAGACATCCATTTGCACTTAGAGATATTTAAATGCAAGCAGTTTATTTCACACTTCATAATGTGTTGTTGAAGGAGGTCACAGTCATTGGTAGATTTTATAAGTCGAAAAATCTTAAAATCCTCCACAAAGACCAAATTACTAGAATGTTTCACCCATGAGGGAAGGTCGTTTATAAAAATATCAAAAAATAGAGGGCCAAGGTGGCTTCCTTGGGAAACTCCAGAAACGTTTTTAATTTCCTTTGATAAATTGTTTTTTTTTTTTTTTTTTATAATTAGCACACACTCAAAGGTTTTTTGTATACCCTTTATATGCCAGAGACACAGTGTGAGCATTAGGAAAAAAGGCAGGGGTTAGAAAGGAGGTGTCGGTGTACATTGGTTTTGAATTCTTCAACATTGCAGTGACTGGGAAAGACAGAGCGTGGTAAGGAATTCCACATTCGCGTAGTACGGCTAAAAAACGAATCTCTGTACTTCACAGTACGACCGAAGTTGGGCTCGAGGGTAAACTGATGGGCATTCCTAGAAGTGCGGGTATTACGGTTGAATTGTTTAAGGGGAGGAATGCAGCTGGCTATATCACTAGAGCATAGTCCGTTAAAATAACGGTAAAAAAGGGTGAGGCAAGAAACATTACGACGATGTTGAAGTGACGTAAATGAGTCAATGATATTATTGTCATCAATCAGTTTAAAAGCTCTTCTTTGAACACTGCCACCTAATTTAACACACTGAGTTCGATTAGTAAGATATTGCTCAAACCACCTTCAGATATCAGATTTAAATCCAAAAGCTTTTAATTTTTCTAACAAGATAACATGTTGTACTCGATCAAAAGCTTTCGAAAAATCCGTGTATATTGAAGCAACTTGACCACCACGCTCCATTCCCTTCGTACAAAACTGCAATAAGAGAGATAAGTTTGCAGTAGTTGATCTACTACTA
Source organism: Chrysotoxum bicinctum (assembly GCA_911387755.1). Lineage (NCBI taxonomy): Eukaryota > Metazoa > Arthropoda > Insecta > Diptera > Syrphidae > Chrysotoxum > Chrysotoxum bicinctum. Next base: position 39,167,996 of record OU426988.1, read on the forward strand.
ACAAATCCGCGTTGGTTTTCAGAGATACCATTTCTTATATTCTCATAAATACGTTTTTTAACCAACGCTTCAAAAATTATTGGGATTGATCGCAACTTAGAAATGTCTTCTTTAGAACGCGCTTTGTGTATTGGTGTAATAACCGAAGTTTTCCAGTCATCTAGAAATATTTTTTGTTTTAATGATAAATTGAATATCTTCAATAATGGTACAGTTATACTTTCTTTGCACATTTCAATAACAAAATGGATATTCTATCGAAGTCCGAAGTCCTTTTTGTTTTTTTCTATCTAGGGACGATAACTCTTCTAAAACCTCTTCTTTGGTTAAAATTATATTTCCTAGACTTGTAATTGGTTGAATATTAAGATTATTTTTTAGTTTTGACGTTTCAAGAATATGAAGTTGGACTGAAAGAAATCAGCTAATAAATTGCAGATTTCAATTTCATCACTTGTAACCTCATGTTCAAATCTCATATTAATCGCGATCCAATAGATTGTCTTTTTCCATTAAGGAATGACCAAAAAGCTTTGGGGTTGTTTTTTTTGGAAAAAAATTATTTCTTAGATAAGATAAGTTTGAAAAACTTAGTGCTTAAATTGCATTTTTATTTTTTGTTTTTTTAGACTAAAATGAATAAAACAAAAAATTAAAAAAAAAAAAAAACTAATTAAAAAAGAAGTGTGAAAAAATACCAAAACTTACTCTTACGAATGTTGAAGTATTTTTAAAATCAATTCCGAATAAAATTGAATGTATATCTCTAGCAAATTTTATGGACCAAAGTTCATGTTCAGTAATTTTCTTTTTTAGTCATATACTTATAACAAATTTGACGTGTCTATTTTCCTTTTTTTCGTGATGACTTTTCCATGACCATTATTATCAAAACAAACAAGAAAAACCTTAGTTTTTCTCAATTTTAAAAATTTTCGTGGATTTTTTTCCAATTTTTATTTCAGTAAGAACTTTTCTTACAAACATTTGAAAAAAATGTTTTATAAAAAAAAAATAGACAACGATTTTCTTATATCTAAATCAAAACATCTATTTCCTACATTTTTTTTACTTTTGAAAATATTTCAAGATATTCATATCAGACCAAAAAACATAAATGTTAAAAAAAGAGCCAAGTTCTTCTATACAAAAATCTTTGTGTAACAAGTCAGCCGTGAAAAGTACTGAGATCTAAAAGTACGCCAAGTTATTATTACTTCATGAAGGTTTAACACCGAATATTTAAAGTAGAATAATATTGAAACAGCTACAATGTAATAGAGAAATTTTATTATTTAATGACTACTGACTAAAATTTGATTTGAAAATATTTCAAGATATTCATATCAGACCAAAAAACATAAATGTTAAAAAAAGAGCCAAGTTCTTCTATACAAAAATCTTTGTGTAACAAGTCAGCCGTGAAAAGTACTGAGATCTAAAAGTACGCCAAGTTATTATTACTTCATGAAGGTTTAACACCGAATATTTAAAGTAGAATAATATTGAAACAGCTACAATGTAATAGAGAAATTTTATTATTTAATGACTACTGACTAAAATTTGATGGACTTACTGGTCAAGTTTTCAAAACCTTTTGAATTGGGCATAAGAAAAATCTTGCCAAGTAAGCCCATCAAATTTTAGTCAGTAGTCATTAAATAATAAAATTTCTCTATTACATTGTAGCTGTTTCAATATTATTCTACTTTAAATATTCGGTGTTAAACCTTCATGAAGTAATAATAACTTGGCGTACTTTTAGATCTCAGTACTTTTCACGGCTGACTTGTTACACAAAGATTTTTGTATAGAAGAACTTGGCTCTTTTTTTAACATTTATGTTTTTTGGTCTGATCTCACTCCTTTTTGCAAAGATTTTAATATTTTGCCATATCAAAATCTCGAAAGATACGGAAGGTTAGAAGGGTGGACCCTACCTACTAAAATCAACTTAGTTTATAGCTTCCTATTTCTTTTGGTATATTTTCTTTTTGTTAATGGTTGTTTTGATTTGCGCTTCAATTATTTCTTCTTATCCTGGCAAGATACCTTACACTAACAAACCTACCTTAATTACAGCAATCGGAAGTGTTCCATATAAATTAAACATTTTCTTAGTAAGTGGGCGGATACCACGCCCTTGCATGGAAAACCTCGATTTTTATTTTTGGTCCTTTATATGCGATTTGAGCCCTACTGTTCTACCAAATTTCATTGGTCTACTCCAATCGGAAGTGCGCCATATATAATTTACATCAGCTCTTAGGAACTGGGCGGATACCACGCCCCTGAACGGAAAACCGCTAATTTTATATTTTTTTCTTTGTATGCAACTTAAGCCCTACCACTTTACCAAATTTCATCGTTTTACAGCAGTCGAAAGTGCTCCGTTCAACCAACAACAATTCGGAGAAAGTGGGCGGATACCACGCCCCTGAACGGAAAACCTCGATTTTTATTTTTGGTTCCTTATATTCGATTTGAGCCCTACCTTTCCACCAAATTTCATTATTTTACTGCAATCGGAAATGTGCCATATATAATTTACATCAGTTCTGAGGAAGTGGGCGGATACCACGCCCCTGAATGGAAAACCTCAAATTTTATATTTTTTTCTTTATATGCAATTTAAGCCCTACCACTTTACCAAATTTCATCGTTTTACAGCAGTCGGATGTGCTCCATTCAACCAACACCAATTTGGAGAACGTGGGCGGATACCACGCCCCCTGAAAGGAAAACCTTGGTGTTTATTTTTGATTCTTTATATGCAATATAAGCCCTACCGGTTCACCAAATTTTATCGTTTTTCAGCAGTCGGAAGTGCTCCATTCAACCAACACCAATTCGGAGAAAGTGGGCGGATCCCACGCCCCTGAACGGAAAACCTCGATTTTTATTTTTGGTTCTTTATATTCGATTTGAGCCCTACCTTTCCACCAAATTTCATTATTTTACTGCAATCGGAAATGTGCCATATATAATTTACATCAGTTCTGAGGAAGTGGGCGGATACCACGCCCCTAAATGGAAAACCTCAAATTTTATATTTTTTTCTTTATATGCAATTTAAGCCCTACCACTTTACCAAATTTCATCGTTTTACAGCAGTCGGATGTGCTCCATTCAACCAACACCAATTTGGAGAACGTGGGCGGATACCACGCCCCCTGAAAGGAAAACCTTGGTGTTTATTTTTGATTCTTTATATGCAATATAAGCCCTACCGGTTCACCAAATTTTATCGTTTTTCAGCAGTCGGAAGTGCTCCATTCAACCAACACCAATTCGGAGAAAGTGGGCGGATCCCACGCCCCCTGAATGGAAAATTTCAAATTTTCGATTTTTTCCTCTGGTTGCATGACAAGACCTACCGTTGTGCAAAATTACAAGGTTCTACGATGTCGGGAAGTGCTCCATAATTTTGATGATCTGTCAGTCAGTCAGTCAGTCAGTCAGTTACGGTTTTTGTGATTTTTGAGGCATTATATCTCAGGAACTGCTTATGCTAGAAAATTGAAATTTGGTGAGGCGCCTGTGCCTGACTAGCTTAGCAATTATTCGGAATTTGAAGTTTCTGACTTTAGTGGTACTGAAGATAGGGAGGGGTCAAAAATCGCCTGAGTTTGTTCCTGTAAAAAAGGGTGTAGTGCCAGAACTTGGCTGGGCACTACCGTGCCCTTTGATTAATATTAAGCATTGGTTCGGTTTATTTGGATTTTTCAAAAGAAACAATTTTGTAATCTTAAACTCTTCAATTTCAAAACATCAGTCAAGTCATATATGCTGGTATTCAAGTATACCTTAAATAAATAAATTAAAAAATAAATTTGGTGGTGCAACAGCTCGGAGTGAACCAGGACCTAGTGACTTACAACTCTCAACCATTCCTGTGTGTGTGTTACCAGGAACGGAAGGACCTACAATTTTCTGCCGATTCCAAACGGCTAATGAGCAGCACTTTCCATGACAAGAGATACTCTTGGAGAATTTGTCAATTCTTCGCAAGAGGAACGTATATGTTACGTTTCGAAATTATTTAAAACTACTACCAAAATTCTGAGTAGGTAGTCGTACTTTAATATTTAATTGAATTTTAATCGTATTGATAATCTCTCAGTCTAGCCCTTACAAGATCAAAATAACTCAAGAACTAAATCCTCTTGATCATTTGAAGCTGCGCAACTCCTGCGATTGGATTTTGCAGGAAAAAAATCACGAATTTAATCGAAAAATATTTTCTAGCGATGACGCTTATTTTTAACTTGATACAAAGTCATCACAATATACAAAATTATGTGATATTGTACAGTAACAAACCCAAGAGACTTCACTGAATCCACAAAAACTAAACGTGTGGATTGTATTTTTGGTCGATGAAAATGAGTTAATATTTGGTTTTCAAATGATTCAGCAGCGTCATCTTAAAGTTTAATTTAATCTCTAATTTCTCTTCGAATAAACGTTAATTAGGTGGAAGTTTTCCTTGTATATGTAAAATATAAAAATTTCAACAAATGATTTTTTTAAGGGAATGATAGATAAATATATAATTCCAACTTCAATTTATATTTTAAAATTTTGTTTCAAGTTTAGTAAAAGAATTTACCTTCTATACCAGGTTTAAGCTTTACAAGACTATCTCAATTACAATGTCGTATATCCTATAGCCGATTTGAATTCACCGCAATAAGACCATTTGAAGAGGTTTGTACACTGTTGAAAAAAGAAAAATAAAATTAGAAAAAAAATTGTATATACTAAATTTCTTTAAGTAAAAATATTGGCATGTCAATTTGAACTATTTAATATTAAAATTAAAATATGTTGTACATTTAAAGACATATTTTGAATACAAAAATAGTTAAAGAATTTTCAAAAAAAAAAAAAAAACACAATAATTTGTATATGCCACATTATTACAATTTTAAGATAGCTCCTGTACACAAATTTTGATTAAAATCAGTAGAGTCGTTATTGAAAAAGTCGAAAAAAAACGTTTTATTCACCTGGTAATATTTGCTGATAAAAAAAATTTCACATAGACATAGTTTTTTCTATCAAAATCATTAGAGACGTTTTCGAGATAAATAATATTTTCATAAGAATGGTAAATGGTTGGTACCGTTACTAAGGTTAGGTTAGGTTAATGGGCTGACAGTTGATCTTGTTCCCGTCATTATGATTATGATAAATCCTATGTGATTCAAGCCCATTAAGGGTGCTGATCAGTTTCAACAAGAATAAGCTATAGCCTGAAATGTCGGAAGGTACTTCTAAGTCATTGAGGAAATGTCGATGGTCACATAATCAGCTGGTTGGGGGGAGGTGGACGTCTTTCAAGGGTGTGAATCTTTTATATATCCCTACTTGAATAATCATCCCTCCACCGCACCGGGCCCATAGGAGCATGTGGCTTATTGCCACGTCCGGTAGATGAGTTTGACATGTCCGTTTGTCTGGTCAGTATTGCTGATTAAGTCGAAGAGGCTGTGCTTGTCCTCAAGAGGATTTTACCAATCTTAGGAAAAAGTTGCTCACTGACGCTCGTGTTCAACGGAGCAGTGAGTTTCATCTTTTTCTTGTGGTAACCCAGTTAGTTGTGACCGGTGAAGATGCTCACGAGAAGAGATAGAGACTTTTAACTCTTAACTTAGAGTGCCCGCATGGGGCCAGTAAGTTAGTTGTAAGTTATTGATAAGTAGGCTAGTTTTATGAATTTTTAAGATAGTCATAAGATTGAATTAAATAAAAATGAATTAAAAAAAAAAAAGACTTTTTACTCAGTTTGATGATAACGTCGGTCTTTTTTTTTTTTTTGCTAAAACTAGGCCACAGTTTTCTAGTTATGCGACAGAAATCGAGCGAGTTCCATCTCTTGTTTGTTATATAGCTAGAACTTTGCTCACGATTAAGTGTTTAAGATCACACGTCGTGTCCTGAAATGTTGTGTCTGCCTGATTGACATCAAGTGTCGATCATATTCTTGCCAGCTCGCCAGCGCTTTCATTTCCTAAGAGAGCCGTATGTTGTGCTGTGTATGAAGAATCCTTAGCTCTTCGCGACAGCGAGTTACAAGTTCCGATTCGATTTCAATGGCAGAAATCCATTTTATTGCCGCTTGGCTATCAATGAAATAAGTGATATCAGCTTGTGGTATTGCTATCATTGAGACTTGTGAAGCAGCTTTTTTCATCACTGCCAGGACTTCAGCTTGAAAGACACTGCTGTAATCAGAAAGTCTGAATGAGCTGGCTAGTCCAATGGTTTCTGAAATGAACCCTGTACCAACACCAGTTTCCATTTTGGAACCGTCAGTATAAATTGCTTTCATCGATTCGCAAGTTGATGGCCAGTCCTCTCTGCTAGGAAAGGCGGTCTTGAACGACTTGTCTATGCGGGTAGTAATGTAGTCAGTACATACCCTATTTCCCGTGTATTTCTGTAGAATCTGTGGATGACCTATGGCAAAATGTTTCCAGCTACCAGTTGCCTAAGCCGAAGTGCGCTATTGGCTGCACATTCTTATATATGTTAATAGATAAATAGATATAGGTGTTTTAAGTTGAGTATAGCTTCAAGACCAGCTGTAAGGGTGGGCCTTATTGCCCCAGTAATTCTAATACATGCCATTCTTTGTTTCTTGGTCATGATTTTAAGGTTGGTAAGTAAGTAAGTATAAATAAGAAAGAACAACAGAAGAAATAGAAGAAACTAATGTGAACAGCACGCGGTTGGTATTGAACGGTCCCCCATCCAAGTACTAACCACGCACAATAATGCGTGATTTCGCTGTTCGATGGGAAGCGTGATCGGAGATGTTGAGTTGGGTCTCTTCAATTAAGGGAATTTTTAAAGTCGGTAATTTCCATTTGTAGGTAAAAGGGGCCAGTGCAGTTCTCTGAAATTAGATACTTCTGATGTTTGTACTTGTCTTATAGCTCTAAGTTGTTTAGTTAAACTTTAAATGTAATAAAAAAAAAACAAATTAGTACAGAAATTAATAAATTATGAATGCATTATGGGTCGCGCACGGTTCTACTTCGCTAAGAACCAGGGTAATGCTTGCTTAGACCTTGATCATACCAATACTGATTTATGGTTGTGAAATTTATTGCAGTTGCAATTATATCAGTAGAAGAAAGCTGGATGTTACATATATAATGGTATTGATAGATGCATGTGTCCACAGTCTTAAAAGATCCGATAGGATATTGTCCTACTCAAAACTCAGTTTAGTAGCTGAATTTTACGGTTTAAGAAAATGCAGTCGCATGGACCACCTTATCTTTTTTATAGATTACAAGATCGCAACAACTGCTGTTTCCATTTAAATGTTTAAGCTCTGAACGCCAAATCTGCATCAATGTCATTCGTTAATGAAACAGTCTACCTCGAAGTATTAAATGTATTGTAGACCTTAGTGGTTTGAATATAGAACTAGGGGTACACTTAGCTTGTAATTGAAAATAAATTTATTATTTTTACATGAGTACTTAACAAGAACAAAAATTAAAATTAAAGAGTGAAATAAGAGTAAGAATGTCATGTTTTTTTGTCAAAGTCGAAAACTTGTAAATTTCTTGAATTTACTTTAAAATAAATAGTTTCGAAAATCAGCTAATAGTATACTATTAAAACTTGTATTAGTTTATAGGATAATGTATTTTGCAAGTTTACAAATAAATAAATAAGTCTTTGGACTTAAAAAGATACATAAAAAAGGTTACCAAACCAGTATAACATAGCTTGAAAGTAAAATTGAAATATATTCCGTTTTACTAAAATTAAAAGTAATTTTTTCTTACGAATCCAAAACTCGTCCTTAAGGCACCTATAGTTAGTTAAATGTATCTTTATAGAACATATACAAAATAGGACACATCCCCTTAGTTATTTGCTTCGCGCCCCATTAACGCGGCCTTCAATGCACCACACCTAACAATCCACTCCATTGTTTAAAGATATCACCACTTGAGAACCAGGACACACTTGACTATAAAACAATGCAAAAGTGGGTAAAGTGGTTCACTTCACTTCGTTTCTATGTAAATAAAATGCGATTTATGCTCATGCACTTTTGGTCTGCTTTGGGTTTTAATTTCGCGTATTATGTTGCCACTGCACACACTTTCACAATAGCCTATTGAGGTGTGTGCATAGAGAACATGATGCATTCTTTTCGTTGTCAAGTGTGGTGTTTCCTACTGAGGGGGGAAACCACGCAAATGATTTCCCAATTCCCACCCTTTCCATCTTAGTTAGGCAGGAAGGTTGCAACTTATGGGACAGACATACCTTGATAATATTCAAATTAGCATACCCTTCGTCGACTTCTTCGTCGTTAGTCGTATACCTGTAGTCGTTGTCATCATTGCTGAATTTTCTTCTTGCCATTTGAATGCTTTTGTAGATGTCCCTGGTGTTTTTATTGCACCATTATGCATCCGTATTTAAATTGCTGTACTTTTCAGAAAATACCGGTACAGGTAATATATACGTTCTTTTTACTTGCGACTTATGGGTACCTACTATAAGGCAAGTTATTCATTCGAAAAAAAAAATCGAACTTGAGATTTTGGTCAAAGTTGACAACGATGATAGCGAAGGCGAAAAAAGTGAGTGTCGCAATTCTGTCTCTCGGTCTGTCTATCTGTTCGACTACAGCCTAAACGGCTCGGTCGATTTTTTTTAAACTTAGTAGATATCGTTTCTAATTTTCCCCCCACATGTTTTTTTTTAAGACCAAAATTTAAATTTTATAAATAAATTTTTGTTTCTCAAAAATTGTTAGACAGATTGAAAAAAAAATATCAAAAAATTTCATTTAGTTAAAGCTTTTCCGAAAAATGGTTAATAAACGGGTAAAACCCATTTCGATCTATTTTAAAACTTCAAAAAATTATGAATATTATTGTGTATTCACCGTCCCAGGACTTCGGGAGCCCTCAAAACAAAACATACGAACCCCCACTCAGCAAACTCCTGTTACAATGCTCAAGAAAGTGCACGAAAGCTTTAGACTGGGTCGCACGAACTTGCTCCTATTTAATAGACTAGGAATTTTAAAAACGAATGTTATTAGAGAAAACTGTTCATAACAATACATTTTTTTTTTAATTTAGTAGAAAGAGATAAAACAGAATGCTATTCAAATATGAATTTATGCAAGAACAACAATTATAAGTCGTTGTAGTGGTTTCTTAAAAAAAATAACTTTTATATACAAAATTCTTAAAAGATTTTTAAGAAAAACATTTGGTACGCCAACTTTAAGTTTTTATTATTGTACGAATGAAAATTAAATTTCCAAAAAAAATATTGAGCCGTTTTTGGGATATCGAATTTTCCAAAAAAAAATGATTTTTTTTATTTTCAAAAATTCAAAAACCTTTTTTTTTTTAAGTTCTGAAATGCAATGTTTTGTAAACTTCTTAGAAGCATCTCTATAAGAAAATTTCATTAAAATCCGTTATGTCAATAATGAGTGATTCAAAATTTGAAAAAATGGTTCTATGGTGGGTACAAGCTGTAATATCTTAATTTCAATTTGTTTTTATTAAATTTAAGATCGTAAGAATTAATTGAAAGACAAAATTCTAGGCGCCGCCGTTTTCGAAAAAAATACGATTTTTGAAAAACAATTTTTTTTTAAATTTGTAAGGTGGGTACCTTTAGTTTTAGGTAAAACAAATTTTTTTCTCACATCTTGTAGATTATTGAGAAACTTTCATATGCCAAGTTTAAAAAAAAAATATAGAATAAGGTTTTCGAAATATTGAGTTTTGAAAAAAAAAACTTTGAAATTTTTTTTAAAAACTAAAAAAAAATTTTTCTTGAAAATTTGAATACACAATTCTATTCAAGTTCTTGGGGAGCTTAAGCATAAAAAAATATGATTAAAATCGGTTGTACCGTTTTTGAGAAATCAAAAACAAAAAAAATGGTTCTTTGGCGGGTACCCTCAAGAACCATTTTTCGGAAAATTTTTGTCAACCATTATCTAGCTTTAACTAAATGAAATTTTTTTTGTATTTTTATTTTAAAAATCTGTCAAACAGTTTTTGAGAAAAACAAATATTTATAAAATTTCAAAAAAAAAATCGTATGGCAGGTATCGTTATTTTTGGTCTTAAAAAAAAACACGTGGGGGGAAAAATTAAAAATGATATCTACCAGGTTTAAAGAAAATCGGCCGAGCCGCTTAGGCTGTAGACACTTAGTTAATGAATTTAGCGGGGCTATAAATGAGGCTTATGAACTCAGTTGTCCCCTTAAACCCATTAAAAGGCAGAAGGATGATCCATGGTGGAACAATAATCTGTCAAAACTAAGATCCAAGGTAAGAAAGCTCTTCAATAAAGCAAAGAGTACTGGAGAGTGGCATAACTACTCTGCAGAGTTGACCAAATATAACGGAGAAATAAGCAGAGCTAAGAGAAATAGTTTTGCGAATTTCTGTGAGGGCATTTCATCGACACCTGCAGCAGCAAGATTACACAAGGCTCTAGCCAAAGATAGCACATTAACCTCTTTGGCACTTCGTTACGCCGATGGTAGCTTCACTGAAAACGAGGAGCAAAGGTCAACCCTACTGCTAAATACTCATTTTCCAGGCAGCTTACAATGGTAGGAAATATGATAGAGAGAATACCTCTAAGGCCTAACCGGGAAGACTGGAAGATAGCTTCGACTATCTGTTCAGGCAATAGGATTGAATGGGCGTTAAGTACCTTTCAACCTTTCAAATCACCGGGCGTAGATGGCATCTTTCCTGCGCTCTTGCAGAAAGGTAAAGAGGAACTGATGCCCTATCTTATTAGACTGCTTCGAAGTGGTATTGCACTTGGGTACATACCAAGTCTATGGAGAAGAGCAAAGGTAATTTTCATCCCCAAAGTGGGGAAAAAAGATACCACACATCCTAAGTCATTCAGGCCAATAAGCCTAACATCCTTCTTACTGAAAACTTTGGAGAAGGTAATTGATAACTTCATTAGATCGGAAGTATTAGTAAACATATGCCCCTAAATCACCGTCAGCATGCTTACAGAGCGGGTAGATCCACAGAAACCGCTCTGTACGAACTAACTAATATAATACAGAGAGCTTTAGATACTAAAGAAACGGCATTATGCGCCTTCCTTGATATTGAGGGGGCCTTCGACAACACCTCTCACGAAGCAGTTCATTCGGCTCTAGAAAGGAAGAGAGTTCATATCACTATAGTCAGATGGATAAGTAAAATGCTTAGTACAAGAACGGCGGAAGCATACGCACGACTTAACGTCCAGAAAGTCATCACAACAAGAGGCTGTCCGCAGGGAGGGGTATTATCACCCTTGCTGTGGAGTCTTGTAGTTGATGAATTACTAGAAAGTCTAACCTCCCAAGGGATTCGATGTATTGGCTTTGCTGATGATATAGTTATAACGGCACTGGGGAAGTACGAAGAAAC